>UZAE01000392.1:0-24446 GCA_900617975.1 Rodentolepis nana | reverse complement strand
AATTTATGCCCACGTATATTCTTCAAGGGCTGTTACCAATTTTTAGTATTTATTTCGCGAAGAGGTCGCTTCTTGATAAAAATTTTAGCCAAGAGGTTGGCTCCTTTTTGTTCAATTTTCTTAATGAGATAAAAGCTCCGCTCGGATGATTAGAAAGCATCAATTAAAATATATCTGTAAAAAGTTGTATAGAGTTCGAGCAATTATCGTGTTCACAATCGAAATGGAGTTCGCCATGAATTGAGTCTCCTGTCTCTCATGTGGCACATAATTAAAGATGAAATAGATAAAGTAGAAGTAAATGGGGGGGGGGCGGGAGGGGAGGGAGGGAGGGAAAGGGGTGGCTGTTGTTTATGAGTCACTTTGTCAAGGCTAGTAAATCTCTATGAACCGTAATCTAAATAAATATTTACTAAAGGGCCTCTTGTATAACAAGCAAATTAGGATTATCGGTCAGAAGGTTGGCATTTAAAAAAACAGCAAGATGGATAACGAAACATCAGAAAGTATAGAAGTGTGAAGAAGTGACCTCGGTCTCCACTAAAACCCTCACAATGGCCAATTTTGTCCTTATGTTGGTCCACGTGCTTGCAAGCATTTCCGTAATGACTGACTTATCCTACTTCCAATTCTTCAGTGCCAAAGTCATGGTAGCCAATTAAACCTAAGTTATTGATCATAATAGAGTTCGACACAACACAATTAGGAGGCAAGGGTAGAGTAGCCAGTGAGTTAAGGTAGCATATGAACAGAAGGAGGATGCTTAGGTCAGGTAAAAACTGGGAAATTTTTGGACAAAAAGTGATGATTCGAGAATTTAATTAAATAAGTTATAGAGCTTGCATAAATTGCTAACAAGGCATAAGCATTGTGACCTATGTCGTTCAACTCGATTTTCGACGTAGGCATTGATTTATCATTCTTAAACAAGGGGAAGAAAAATCGCATTAGTGAGAGAAAGCTCGAACTACAGGGTGTAATGAAGGAGTGAGAGGTTGGCAAATTTTTGGGAGACGATCATTATTGTTCACCTCCGAAAATCACACCCTCAATTTGACCTTTCATATTACTATGAGCTTAAAGTGTAATAAAGTAAAGATAAAATCCACATAATGAAAAATAATGGTTATGTTCTGTTGCGATACAATGACTTTACTTAAATACGACAGTTTTTCTCACATTTAATAACGGGCACAATAGTACTTAATAAGCCGTTAATTCGAGTTGCATATTTAGACTCGACGCCCATATGGTTTGATATGAGATAAGATTCAACTCATGTAAACTGTTAACAGCATTAAATAAAAACTATTATTATTATAGAAAGTAATAAATGATAATTAATGAATAAGGTTACATGGGGTGATTTCCGGCTAGTTTCTTTCTGCGTGTCGAAACAGGAGTAAAAGTGTAGCACAGATCTCGGAAGGGACCTATATGGCAGAGAGAGGATGTTGGTGGACTATTCAAGGCATAAATTGTGTATCTTTAGAGGATACTACACAACCAAGCGTTGACTAAACCTTAACAATAGTATCCGTCAAAACCCCTGGTATAAAATTTCTCCCTAAATAAGATAAGCCACCTCAAGAGTACCGAGGATATTATTACAAAAACAGTTTTAAATTTAATTGGCCATGACATATTATCAACCTTATTTACTTAATACTAGAAACCGACAGTCAAGTTTTTGAAATTCTAATTAATTTTTTTCATTCCAAAATAGTAAGTGAATCAATTCTGTTTTGTGCCTGTTTATATATATATATATATATATATAATTAAGTTAAAATCTGTGCTCAGTATGTTAAAAATTTTGAAAGAATATCTTGAATACGCACAAAAAGGTAAGACTAAGTGTGCTGA
Organism: Rodentolepis nana; assembly: GCA_900617975.1. Lineage (NCBI taxonomy): Eukaryota > Metazoa > Platyhelminthes > Cestoda > Cyclophyllidea > Hymenolepididae > Rodentolepis > Rodentolepis nana. The sequence continues at coordinate 22,580 of UZAE01000392.1, read as the reverse complement.
TGGCATAATTAAAATGATTATACGGATTGTTAGCAGAAGTAATTTTTCATTAATGCCTGATAAAAATATTTTAAAACGGTGAGTAAACTTGAAACTTTATTTAAGATAGTGATTCAAATATATCTCAATGAAGATGGTTAATGCAAATTCGTTTATATTTATATATGACCCTTAAAATATTTAATTAATGTGCACTTTAGGTGTGAGTCGTCTTTGCACGTTGCCATATTTTAAATATTATATGTAGTTTACTTGTATTCATTGAAGTATTAGTGGCATATTTCCATATTATAGTATTAATTGAGGTGATCTCAGAGTGCTTTTGTGTAAATATGTTTTGTAAATCGTTTTTCCTTTTTGTAACTCATTAGGGCTTTTGCTTTCATAGCTATAATCGCAAATGCAGTCCATTTTTCTTCAGGTTTTTTACCCCTTTTAGCTATGTCTCGTCCTTACAACCAGTTACAAAGGCAGGTATTAAAGCTTTACAAGGATTATATGATAGCACTTCGTCCGGGAAGTACAGCGAAAATCGAAGAATCAGCAAAACCTCGAATCAAACAAGTCGTTAGAGAAGAGTTTCGCAAAAACGCTTTCTCCCTTAAAAAGACTCATTTTGTGAGAATCGAGACTTTACTCAGACAGGGCCAGCGACGACTTGAAGACCTTAACGAGGGTCGTATTGCGGGAATATCAACAGTCTCTTTCCCTTCCAAAGATAAGGAATAATGGCTGCTAAGCTCTTGCAGTGTATTGTCCGTAGTCTATTTCCCAAAAAATGTGGATTGGTTTCTGCCTTTGGCTATGGCTCTGTTGCTGTTCCTCAACATGGCCGTTCCACTTCAAATTCCCAACTAGATATAATTTTAATCGTCGAGGACCCCCTAAAATGGCATACTGTAAATCTCCAAATTAATCCAACCCATTATAGCAGTCTTGCGGGTCTTAACTCAGGTTATTTTCTGAAAAATATTGTCTCGAAATGGCCTCATCCTGCTGTCTATTATAATCCTCTTGTCACTTGGCACGACCCGACTAAATCGTTTCCCTCTCAGGCCCTCAAATATGGCGTTGTTGGTATTGATAAGCTTTTGACTGATCTTAACACTTGGTCTGATTTGTATGTTGGTGGTCGACTGCAAAAGCCTGTCGTATTTGTACCCCAATATGAGCCCAAGGGAAACTTGAGTTCTTCTCTTAACAACAATCTCCGTGCAGCTTTGGCTTTCTCTCTTCTACAGTTTGATTTTCCTTTGCTGGAAGAGGATGCTTTGTATCATTCTCTTGCATCCATTTCTTATCGCGGGGATTGGAGATTGTACTTCGGTGAAGATAAGAAGAAAATCGAACGACTTATCACGGGTGAACCGCGAAGAGCGAGTTTCCGTGAACTTTATCTTCCCATTTTTTCTTCGGAACCATTCTCCTCTCTTTTCACTCTTGAAGTCCCTTGTGATTTAAAATCGGACCTATGCATTCATTCTAAAAAGAAGGGTGCGATTGTTGAAGAACTTCTTGATTGCCTACCAACATCACTTTGTCAACTAGCTGCTCAGGAACTTTCCTCAAGATCTTCAAGACTCAAATTAGCCGAAATGAGTCATGAAGAGAGGCGAAAGAGACTGCTGAATTCAGCTGCGTCAATTGTTCGCTGGGCTAGTTACAGGCAAACCGTCCTTGGTTTATTTTCTGCAGGTCTTTCTCGTTCCGCAATCTATTCATTTGCAAAATTCCGCAAGATGTTGGCTAGTCTTTGATTTTAAAATCAATTTGTAGATAGTTCTTTTTAAAATAAAAATGCGACTCTCAACGTTTATTCTTTCTTGCCTTGGATTGTGCACAGTGTTGGCAAGTTGCTTGTTTTGGACCGAATTTTCACTCGTTTTTTCCTATTTTACGCTAATGGCGCATTTCCCCCCTTTTATTTGAAGACTGCATCGCTTCGTTAGAATGTTTCGTTTTTTGCTCCAAGCAAAGCAGGAATTTACTCACTTCGTTGGTTGCATTTGTCGGATTTTCTTTTTCCTGGGTGACACGTATCACTGTGGTTAGAAGGTATCTCTATGCTATTACCTTGTGTCGTGGCTATCTAAAGACTGTCAGTTAGTTAATTATGTGTGTGCTGGCTAAAAAGTCATGGGCTTTAAGCATGTTAACGAATTACTATTGTGTGTAGTAGCCAATCCTCTTGATTTATTGGGTCTAGTTAGGGATAGTTTGCCAATCAGAGTAGCATGATTTTGTTTGGGAAACTTATTCCAATTCTATTATGTCATATTTCATGAGTTAGATGTGGTCGAATGCACTGGTTGACAAAAGAAGTTGAATGCGAGTTTATTATCTGATAGCTTCAGCCCCTTTTCTTGTACATACTTCTACGAGTTCCCAGGTCATCATTGTTTCAAATTCTTAACTATTTTAATCCTAGGCGATAACTTTATGTTCACAAGAAAACCAATCGGGTTTCGAAAGCGTTTCTAAACGTTTTGTTCTTGGAGAACTTGATGGCCAAGTAACGTTGTTAATCTGATCTAACTCACCAATTCCCTTCTACTGCTCTATAGCACAGGTTCACTCTGTCGTGACTTCTAATGCGTTGATGGAGCTAAAAGGAGTCTTGTGAAATCTGCTAAAAACTCCATTGCTGTCCTATACATTTTTCATCTTCATTGCACATTCTTTTCCAAAAACACCCACAAAGAGTTTAATTTATGTGAAAAAAAATAAACGGCAATTATTATTGTCCATTCGAAAATCGTCATTTCCTCCTCACGAAATTGTCAGCAGCTTGGTGCCTTGTCTTATTCGTGTGCGCAAAAGATCAATCACTTATTAGTTGATGCACACTTACAAAATCGATAATTACGCTTATGGATACGTATTATAGCTATCATGAAAACCAAATAAGCAGGTATAGAATAGCATTTTCGAAAGCTTTGCTTGTTTAACTGGCCTAACCTCATTTTGATAAGGAAATCGTAAAAGCGGAAGTTAATAGATAATGTAAGAATGGAGGTGGTGATTGATTTGTCCTTATAAATTCGTCGATGGTAGGTTTGTGGCTAAAACGCCTATTTTCAAAAGCAAAATATTCAGCTTATTTTTAAGTTCATACTCTTAACTACTAGTATGTAAAGCCAGTCAGAGTATATACTGGACTTATAGATTAATTGTTTACATTTATTGGCAAGTAGCTTAGAGGTCTATTATAAGCCTGGTCTTATTTTTCCTGTTCAGGTTCATGTTTCGAATGTCAAAAACAATGACCTCTCGCTGTATTCTGCAAGGAATTAAGTAAGAAGAAAGCTCAACCTTCTGGTTGGCTGAATTACTAGTTAGTGTGAGCTTAATAACATTCATGCTAAATACTGTTTGTCGAATGAGAATATCGCTGACAGAAGGATATGAATGTAACCTTTAACCCCCCCCCCCAACATTAAGTTGAAAATGGTTGAATTCAGTTGCCTACACGGAAGTCCTGACAGCTGTAGTAGCTAAGCCCTGGATAACGAATGAGGGTAGCCAATAATAGGCAACCTTTATGGCAGAAACCGGACCGCTCTCACTACTCCTCATGGAAAATTTTTAAATGAATATGAGTCAATTATTACGATCACATTAATACCAATGGTTAGATTCTAAGCCCGATATACTGTGGTTGTAGTAAATGCCTACAAGTTTTCTTGAAACTGTCCCCTAGGGCAAATGCAGAATCAGCTCGGTCCAGTTTCACAGGCCGATTGGCCAAGAATCGAAGCCGTTGCTGAGTTTAGATTACGTACCGGACACGATTGCTTGGCAAAAAGCCTTCACAGATTGGGAGTATGCACTCAACCCACATGCCCTCTATGTAACCTACAGGAGGAAATGGAGAAGACCCACCTGATTCGGTGTCCAGCCCTAAAGGCAACGACGGAAAGCCAAAGATACTGGTAAGCAAGAAGACAGCTAATGAATTGCTATTAATTAACTGCTATATATGTACCCCCCACCACCCTTGGGGGAAGCTGAAGTCAAAGTTTAAGGGCTAATGATAAATATCATAAAGCCTGCCATTTGAAATAAATAAAGTTTCACAGGTCAGTGCCTGATGGAGGGCTGTGATAGTGTAATTGCCTTAGCAAGAAGAATATTAAAACAATAGGAAGAGAGAGTGAGCGTGACCTTGGTTTCATCTGATTATCAACTATGGCTACAAACTCCAAGAAATGATTCCTATGTTGACTTATGGTTCCTAGAATCTCAACTAGGGTATTGTACTCGATGTTAAAAATATTTTCACTTGCTTGATAGTCATGATAATCTCAGTTGACTGACCGAAAGATAATAATTGAACGATTGGTCTTATGCACACTAATTCACCTAACACTTTTGTTTGCCAGAAGGTAGTAGAGGAAATTTTAGTCAAATATATCGTGTATCCTCTAATCAATCTCCTCTTCGTCCATATTGCTCTGCGTACTGTAAGACCTGCTTAATTGGCTGGCGAGGTGCATGGCTTGGCTAACCTCTAGGTTACCAGTCGCAACTCGTTTTGGTGAATAACGATACAGTTTTCATGCGATCATTAATTGTGGTTTTGTTTTCAAGGTTTTGGTGTGATGAACTTATTAGAAAGTGCATGCGTTTATGACAGACCCAAAAATATAGATATATTACAAGGAGCGGGTGCAAGTGAGAATCTTGCCGGCTTAACTTCGATAGAGTGGCATGAAACTGAGCGTGACCTAATCTTGCCTCAATAACCTTCCGGTTTCGCCTTCCTCATTGGCTAACCCCCTCTGTCTTACGTTATCCGTGGGCTTCCTCTCGGATAGCGCAGCTGCGGGCCTACTTCTAACACACTTGTCCTTCACATGTACTATTAATCAAACGGTTCAAATCTTCTTAATTAATTGGAGACTTTCTCTCTCTCTTTTCCTTTTTGATATGCACTCATATTCTATTCCATTGAAGTAGTTGAAGGAAAGAAGGAACCGACTTTAGTTATTTAACCAACAAAAGTGCTATTAAATTGTCTGATAAATGATTTAAGCCCTTGGTGATATGCATTTAATAGCTACAAAAATGGCCCAGGATAATTTAGTTATCAGTACTTGTCACCTTTCAGAATTACCTTTTTTCCTTTTAAAACACTTTAAAAGGGAACGTGACTTAAGTAGAGTGGAAGGTAATCTGAAGCCGCTCTATTGAAGACCTCGCATTCTACCCTCTTCATTCAAGTCAGAGATAACCTAGGAAACTGAGGAGTGACTGGGAGCCAAAGCTTGGTTATAGGCGTTATTTACAATTGTTGGGTTTTTAAGATACGTAGTAAAACGTCACTACTTCCCTAATTATCGGAAACATCTAACTAGATTCCATATGAATTTAAGAGGAATGTTCGTGTCGAAGTGCGTTACTTCAAAAACGTAATGCTCATGACTCTGAACTTCACCGTGACACAATTGTCAATGACTGCTTTGACTGAATTTACACCTATTCTCAGAACAAGAGTCAAAGAGTTGTGATGGCTCAGATGTGGTCCGAGAAATATCCTGCCACCCATGACGAGCCGTAACATCTGAAAGGGTATGCCGGTTGGTTCAATTCCATAGGGGTAATCTCGAAGGGGACTTAAAAAAGTAATTCCAGTGGAAAGTTCAGGTAATCAAATTTGAAATTGTGGATTGGTAGTGACTTAAGTCTCTACCATACTTTGAATTGCTATCTTGATTCGTTTAATGATTTTAGTTCAATTCGTCCCGTCTATTACTTAAGTGGGGTATTGAATTTCTCCTGCTATGCAATGCCTGTTTTAAATTTTACTAATTAATTGTAAGGCTGCCACATCTTCTCTTCGCCAACAATGTGTGATTGCTGAGTTCGTAGAGTTTGTGAGAGGTTGTTTTACCTAGTTTTTGCCACTCCCTCCCCTCACTGAGAAAAGAATTTATGCAATATAGTACAAAAATATGGTATTTGGTTCTTCATAAGTGCATTGATGGCTCACACCAGAAAGAAATTAATAATTATTGACTTGGCATAAACACTTAACCTTGTGACCTAATGTAACAAATTAAGACATGAATCCTCACGTTTGAAGTGGGCAAAACAGAATTGAAAATTTACAAGCTCTTAGAAACTATTTACACTTGAATTGATTCGTTTTTTCAGGTTGAATGACATGCGAAACCGCGGTTAGCTTATAAATGCTAATTCAAACCCAATTCTTTTTCTCATTCTCTCAAATTTGCCTAAGATTTATTTTTCGAACCATGAGGAATTCATCTATTTTTACTTTTCAGATTATTTAATTCCTTGTTAATAGGTTGATATCCTTAATTTGTAATGGCGTTTATAATTATTGTGCTACCATCGTCTCTGCGTTCTGCTTATCCAGTGGTAGAGGAGTTAGTAAAGATCGGATTTATGGTCTCTTAACAAGTTTATTCTATTTCGCATAGATTTCTTCCCAGATGTCATCATTCTTCAATATTATCTGCAGCCCAGTAAGCGTATATTTTATATTCTATTTTACATAAAGTAGTTTCAACACATTAAAGGCATTGGCTTCACAAATGATAAAATTTTTTCGAGGATGCAAAATAAATTCGAATTTCAGAGCAAAGGATTGATACTGACATCACTTCGTTAAACTCCGAGCGACGAAAAGAAGAGACAGGTTAGTATGATCATTAGATTTATTCTTAAATTACGCGTTTATAATTCTCTGGAATTTTTAAATTTCATTAATACTAGCCTTAAATTAATATAATACTTTTTAATTTCCTTTATGATGACATTTACACATCTTATTACTATTTTAACGTTAATAAGAAGATATCTTAGTGAGAAAATTTGTTGTTAAATTCTGAAAAACCTTCAATTATCCTGAACCAGTGGGTCTATAGCAAGCAGCTATTGTCAGCTTTGATTGTTTTAGAATTTTCTATCCGAAATGCTAAACGAGAATTTCTTATTCTGCCAACACATATTGTAGTGCTTAAAAAGGGCCTTGGAACTTACACAATGTGGTATGTAAAATTTATTTCTAAATTAGCTTGAGATAATTTATGTCCTCCGATTGATACAAGGAGTAAGTTAAATGAATCATTTGATGATTTAATTTCGAGATAATACCATATACGAAATATTATATACTTTATCATGAAGAAAGCTGTCAATTATATTTTAGCCATATATAAATTGAACATTTTATTTTTAAATACATTATTTTTTCCTCTATTTATTTGTTCTATAGATAGTTGTTTTACTACATCAAAGTCAGCATAATCATCCTCATTCGTCCTTCTAGATTAACGCTCAACGTTAATAGACACGATCGTTAAATCCTGCCTCGTTTCTGCAATGGTGAGTCGGTGTTAATTTTGTTGCTCTCTCTCAAGTATCATGTGATCTTTGTAAAATACATTTATATGTCTAAATCGCAGGTAAAATATGCACTAAAAGTACAATATATGTCAACATATTTTTAATACTCATTTTATGCTGACATCATTCTCTAATTAGAACTGTTAATTTGTTCTTTTTGTATATTTAGACATCAGATTATCAAAGCGAGATCCTCTGTCAATATCCCCTTCATTACCTCAGTCACGTAGGGGATGCCATAGGACTTGAGCAATGTCTCATTCGAACCAGCTTCAGCCCCTTTGATGTAGACACTCTTAACTATTGGACTCCTGCTCATTGGGCTGCTTCGGCTAATCAGCTTGACTGTCTCTCAGTATTAGCACGTGCTGGCGCCATAGATGTTGCTGCTGAGCGATCTCTTCTTACACCACTTCACGTAGCCGCTGAAATGGGTTTTGAAGATTGCGTCATTTTTCTTATCAGGAATGGCACTCGTGTTAACACGCAAGATTCAACGGGAGATACAGCTCTTCATAAAGCGGCTAGACATGGTCATACCGGATGCATGAAAATATTACTCGAAGCCGGTGCTTGTACAGAGTAAGCATTTGATTTCTCCCTCTATACATTTTTATTTAGTACTCGTAATTTTTATAAACGCACGGCTTCTGAAACAGCTGCTATTAATGGCCATTTTGCATTCTCCTCCATCATGAATGAGGCGAATCGGATAATGAAACAAGAGAATCAAATTCCGCAGGACAACAACATGGATACCAATAGTTTTATCAAGTTATCATGTAAGCGGTCAAGAGATAGTCTTGCTACGGTGGGCACTCTTGACGGAGACCTTTCTGATAAACGACTGCGTTTTTCGAGTAAGTTTAGTAAACCTCTTTTGTATGTTTCTTCTCCTTCTTTCCTGTGCGCCTTCTCATTTGCATATTCCTCACTTGTGAGCGCACATAGATGCCGGCGTAACAGCGGTATGTTAAACCCTTTAAAATTCTCTTGAAGTTATTTCCTTCATTCAATGGTAATAGAAGAGACTGAGCTCAATTTGTGCTTCAAATGGTTGCCATTCGTTATTTGGAATTTTTCCAAAATAAATAAATAAATGTTTTCTAGTATTCGTTTATAAAATCAATGCAACAATTTTGGTTTAATTTACCGAGATCTCTTTGTATCAGTAGAACTTGAAGCACAGTTTAGGTGCTCAGTGTATAATATTACCGTGTAGTAGATAGCCCTCGGTGTTTTATATCTCATTTTTCTCATATGGTTATTTTTTCATTGAATATCATTTTACCTAACATTTTTTGAGCGAAATTACCTTCGACATTTCGCTATTATTCCAAGCACGGAGAGTCTGTATTTGAAGTTTTCAAGTAACATTCTTATTTTTATAATAAGTCCAATCGTGGCATTGTTGAGTCAAAGGGGTCTTACAGTGTTACTAAATTGTTGACCTCTGGGTAGCTGCTTTCAGCTGACTGAGGACATCCACAATCCTCGAAATTTAGAGGATTATTACGAAGGTAAAGCAAGCGCAACAATCAAGACCCAAGGTTGGTAGAGAAGTTCTAGTGCACGAAAGTACTGACGAAAAACAGGGTGAAGAATCAAGCTTCCGTACCACCAATCATGTGGCCGATGTGTCATTAGCTTCTACATCCGAAATGTGAATTATCACGAAAAATGCGAGTAAAAATAAACTGATCAGGATTCTCCAGCTGACAAGCTTGAAAGCAGCTAAAATAAATTCGAAAATAATAACATGTTTTTTAAAAAAATGAATTAAATCAGTATTGATAAAATATTTTAGAAACATTTGAGGAGTCCTTCAATAGAATGGCACATTTGGCAGCGTTTGTTTAGGGCCGCTTAATAATTAATGAACTAATTCATTTTTGAAAATTTCATTTTCTCATTAGTTAATTGTATTAGAGGGAAATAAATGGACTGAGTGCTATTTATGCCAGTTAGTGATTGGGCATTGATGGGTTGCAGATCTATTAAAGATCTTGTAGTCTCCATGATATTACTTATGGATCGGCCTAACTTAGGCAGCCAAGCGTTAGCTCAAGTAGGGTACTAAAACGCACCCTTATTTTAGCCTTTTTTGCCCTTCCATTTTCACCTATCCGTCTTAGACATTTAATCAGCTACCCTACTTTTAACAATTTACTCTCTCTCTTTCATCTCCTATATTCCAGTGGTCAATTGTCCATCCATTTTGGAAGGTCTATTGCCACCGAATAGTCTCTAAGATAATTCGATTTTGAAGTGAATATCCCAACCATATAATTGTTGGATTAGCTCAACTTTATTCTCATTACCTTGCTTACCAATTCCCTTATATACTAGCGTCATATGCTAGATTTATGTTTCTTTTGCTACTTAGCATCCAATTTCCTCAAGCATGTATGTGATTCAATCACTCGTTTTATTACTGTTGCCAAACGTTAATTTGTTTGCACCCATGCTTTCTTGACAATGTGCTCGCCCCCACCATTTTTGCTAAGGCCACCCTACTTTTCATTTATTCGAGGATAATCACAACACGTTTTTCTAGCTCATTTTTAATGTGTCTTACTTGATTTAAAGAGCGATTTAGCTGCCTTTATGTTCAGGCTTTGAATCCACCTTGAATCCATTTTAAATTTGGAATCTAAGGTTTTGTAGCGAGGACGGGAAACCAATATTTGAACACCAGTGTGAGGCGTCTTTTGGCACCTAAACTATAAAGAATGGAGAACCACTTCCATTGTCCCTGTGACATGAGAAGTTAATTTTCATTTTATCAACAATTTGCTCATCCAGGCCATTAAGATCAGGTGGAGGGTGTAAAATTGGAGGGAGGGTATTTAAACCACAACGAAAATTCTCAAGTCGAGTAGGAATGAACCGGTCATCATTTTAGGGAAAAGTATCTCTTTTATAGCCATTATTGACGAGTACCTGTTGGTGGCAGTTAATGGAGGCACAAACAAGGCTGATGTCAATGTGAGACAGAAGGGGATTCTGTAAAGCCATTCGTGTAGTTTTTTATGTTTGGCCTCGCCTGTTTTTTGCCTAAGCACTTTTGACGCTGGTAAATTTACCAGAGAAACAGGTTTAGCAAGACCGGTTTCCTCGGGTTGCTTGCACTTATCATCCACCAACGCCAATCGTTTTGGATGGCAAATAAGCCTTGGCTTGGATTAAATATTGTTAAATTAACCAAGACCTTTTGGAAATTTGGTCTTAGTGGACGATTTTCTCATATCCCTCTGGGCGGAGGGGGTGGGGGCATATTTGATTTGTCTAGTGATCAAGCAGACAGAGTTTTGGAACTGACTGTTTTTTTGGAAAGAATGGTTTAGAAGCAAGTTGTACTGGAATGACTTGGTTCATGAAAAATTTCATAGAATGAGTGAGGTTCGTTACTTTTACACTATACTGGGTGTCATCAGTTGGAATGCAATAGTTGTCAGAGTTGATACATCCTCTCGATACTTGTCATAACCTGCAAGCGAATCTCCGAACTCAGTACTAGTGTGCAGTCGTCTTAATGATGGGCCTACTTCGAAATTTGGCATAACAGCGTTTCCGCAGTTTAGCAGACTAACGAACATGCAAATCTTAGGAGTAATTATCACTAATTTTTTGATGTAATTTTTTTGTATGAAATGATTCATTTTTATGCTAAATTCATCTCTGGAATTGGGATTTGTGATGCTGCTAAATTACCGAAATTTTTAAGTCCTAATTGTTTGCTTTTAAAATACTTCATTATATTTCATTTCAATTTCGTCCGCATTAACTTAATCATGACACGCAAGTAGTCACTTCACGTTTATGTTGAACCAATTATCATTCGCAATCGAATATAAGTTGCAATATTTCCAAATCTCTCGAGGCAATCGTATCACTAATTATAGACCTAAGGTCTGTTGTGTTGGGTCACGCGCATTTTTACGTGCTAAGTGTCTAAGTTTATCAATTTATAAATACAATTTTCGAGCTAAGGCGTAATATTCAAAAATTTCTTGTAGCACAGATCTTCTGTCTCTCTCGCTATTGTTTGACTTTACAAATCAATCTTTAAATCTATTTCAAATTTTGGTTTAATTTGAGTTTCCTATTGAATTACCAGTACTTATTTATAATTATAAGTTAACTTATGGCAACCATTCGAGCACTAATTGAATTAAGTTAGGGAAAGCTTAGGGCTTTTATTTCTGACTTCGCATAGTATTAATTTATTTAATTAGTACATCTACCATTTTGGATTGAGAAGACATTTCCATTTCGTTAGTGACTTTATTTTCTCCGTTCTGTCTGTTTGGGCAACACAATGCCCCGATTGCATTCATTGGGATATGCCAGTTAAACTTGTCTCATATCTCGTACACAAAGTGACAGGTACAACGCGCAAAGCGTGTCTCTTAAAACGTTCTTCTATGATACCTGGAAATAGCCTGGAGATGCCATAATTAGACAAGGGATTTTTTTATTTCTGAACCACCATGCCAAGAGTGCAATTGACCGATCTGTTTCAATGGTATTGTCTGACTGAATATATAATAATAAATTCAAGTTTATTTACTTATCAATTAAAGGCAGGCAAAAGAATATAAAATACCGTGCAACCAATCATTGCAAACTTAATCGGGAATTCATGTATCACAATTTAATTCTATTATCTCCCAATCATTCAAATCGTATTTCAATTAACAATCCAGGGGTTAGCTTGTAGACATTAGCTTATTTTAATAATTCGGCATGAGTAATTGAAATAAATTATTGACCTAGTTTCTTTCAGTAAAAATTGATGGTTTTATCGAATCTTATTGTCAACACAATTGGCAAATTAATTATTTTCCTATAACTATATTAGAATTGATGTGTTTGAATCATCAAAGCAAGTGGCTACTTGTCATGGCTTTGAGTTAAAGTGGCGGTAGTCTAAATTTTGATTTCTCTACTTGGATTGACTCTTATTGAAGGAAGATCCCTCTAATTTCGCCACATTGTTCAATACTCTATCTTTAAGTGTGTGGGCTCATGGTCGCTTGCTGATTGGATGCGTCTATCTAAGTAGTGTTATAGACACATTGTAGTCAAGACACACACGCCACCACAAATCGTGCGTGTTGTTCCTATAATTAGTCTGGCGAGGGCATTTGTTAACCAAATACTAGAAGCAAAAAAAGGAAGAGCGTATTTTGGAAATTGCTTTGCAAACAAATTACATTTGTCCATGCATTCGAGTTACCAAGTTTGGCGATTTTTGTGTTTAAAGATGCCATCTTTCGGGTACTAGCAAGTATCCATAAATGTGTTCATTTTAATTTCACGAGTTTAATAGGAGCCTTTGGTTTTTGCGGTTAGGTATATTAAGACTGATTCCCATGATATTAAAAAAAACATCCTTTTAAGGAAATATGATTTTTCATCCTTCCAAGATAGAATCCAGTATGCTAAGATAGCTTTTTCATGGTTATTGTTTTCTCGTTTGAATAGTATTCAAATCGATTTATCTTTCATATTTCGTAAATTGTCATTTTACGGTTGTGCATTTATCCACCCATTTGTTTTTCATGAGATATGGACAGTTTTCCGAAATTCTTACTGATAAGTAATAATTAGTCGTAAAACAGTAACTTCATTGAAGAGTGTCAAAATGGCCGTATGTTCACATATAATATATTTTTTGTAACTGATATCGAAAAGTTTCAATTCGAAAATTTCCAAAAAGTTTAATTAAATATAGAGGGAATGTGGTAGCCAATAGATAGTTCTAAGTTTGTACTCGTTGATTGATTTAGTTTCGGTGGATGTGGTATCGCTTACTGTTGAATATTTAGTCGGATGCGTGTTGCGTTTCTGTCCATTTTCATCTCTATTTCACTTCCATTTGCACAGAATGCTTCGTGATGTTACCAATTGGATTTCTAATGGTCTACTATAAGCGAATGTTGGGTGTTCCTAAAAAGTACAGAAATTTAGAATATGCCATGCATGGCAACGAGATTTTGTATCTAGGACGCGAAGTACAAATTTAAGTATCAAAATAATTATTAATCACTTGTGACTTTGGAAATTCATCACTGTAATAAACGTATCGGATAGGTTTATCAGTTGTTGACATAGTGTTCTGGAGTGTTTCAGTTTGAAGAATAAAATCTTATTTATCAGTCACTGATGGTCTGAGAATGAAGAAGCCATGTGTTTGAAACCTAAATTGTCAACTGTGTGTGCGTGTGTGGGTTATCAGGGGCACATTGTTTTAGACACATACATTCACTTCGCTCTTTTTTATTTAAGAGCACTGGTTGCGAAATACCCTGTGGTATTTGCTTATTTTAGAATATTTATTTCAAATGGCAGGCGTTTTGATAGCTATCATTAGTCCTATAGTTGACTTCAGGCTTCACAGAGGGGGAGGAACATCGAAGTAAAAAAATTGAGAGGGGGTGAACAGAGGAGTGTTTCAAAGATGTAAGAGTGACAGATACAAAGGTAGAAAAAAGGTGAGGTGATTATTGTGGAAGTAGTGGAATATGGCATAGAGTGGAGTGATGTTAGTTTGAAGTCAAAAGTCAACTACCGAATAGTAGACTTTTTTGTCACGTGAGTATACGTTGCCCAGGGTGCACCACGTGGAGGTAAGTCTATTGTGAACTCCCGTTTTAGAATGTGGATACAATCTTAAATCGCGGGAGTAGTTTATTCTGCCCTTTCCACAAACCAATAGAGGCATATTCATGTTATACATGAAATGAGTTGAGTTCATCGTATGTCTTTGTTGATGACTATTCGAATATTTCGATTTGTTTATCGAGAGTGAATTCATGTACATAAATACACACCCACACGCACACAGATTGACTGTCTAAGTTGTCAAAGCCAAGCAATTATGTTTAGTAAAATCGGCCATTTAAGCATAAATTAAGTTTCATATACTGCAGAAATCATCTGGGAGTATATTTTTGGTCCTAGAGGAATTTGCACCTTGAATAAACAAGGAAAGCAATAAAACAAGATCTAAAGGTTATGAGATCACTTCGAATTCGAGAATAACAAGAAGGGGGGGTTGAGGAGGGGGACAAAGTAAATTACCTCGTATGAATTTTGGGCCCGTCCGATTGCACTTTTTTCTAATTAATGAGCTATCTTATCGCCTGATACTCTCTGGTTCAAACTTTCAATTTTCGGGATTAAAACTCTGATTTTTTGCCCCTGATGTGGACCAGATTATTTCGATAAATTCCTTCTCTACTAGTTACGAATCATGATTGGTGTGATTTCAACATGATTTGTTTTCAAATGCTATCTTACATTATCGTATATTAATGACTACGAGCGTAAACGGCTTTTGGGAATTTGTTGTTTTCGTGATTTCGAGGTATTCTCTCGGTTATTTATTTTCATTGCAAATTCAGAATTCTGCCTTGGTTTTTTTTAATTTTCTTAGATTTAAAACGTGTGGTCAGCTCTGAATTTCCAAAATATTCAATTATGTATTCTTAGAGAGGCTTTCAAACACAGTGATCCACGAGACAGTCACAAATTTCTAAACTACTAAAAAAATAATATACAAAAATAAATGAATAAATTCATTTAGGTTAGTTAGGTAAATTAAGAAAGGGTACCGATTGTTACGCACGGCTGTACTAATCTTGCCAATACTTTATGCTTGAATCTTTTCCTAACTCTCTGTTTTGGAATGTTTTTATTCGTATTCTAATTTCTTTTTGTTTAAATGTATAGATTTGTGACAAGTGCATCGTTCAAATAGATGTAAGATGAATTACCTGTGTCCTATCCTCTCCATCGGATGCTTAGTTTCTACGCTGTTATTGCTATCACTATTCGTCGTTAAACCGATAAAAACACAAAAGAACATTGCACATAATCAATTTCCTCACCGAAGCTATTAGGAGCACCCTGTTCCTATATATTTAAAAGCATCATGTACTACTAATTGATTGAGGAATTCGCAATGGAGAACACTAATTGTGGGAAAGCTTAGTTCTTACCTATGTGGGGTTAATGAAAACCAGAGCGCCCCAAAATCATAACAAGTACTTAATTTACTGAAATGACAAACCGATTTCAGTAGTACGACATGTGCATTTCGGTCGCTTTCAGCGAATTTTACAAAAATTTCTCAACCAACTGGTGAGACTAGACGAGACACATTCCAGGAAAATATTTCTAATTCCCCTACTCCACTTCAACTGGAAGCGTGTTATCGAATCAACCAATAAGATTCCGCTACGTTCGGCCAATGAGTGTCAAAAGAAATTTCTACCTTTTTATTTATAAGATACTCTCGCTCAGAAATGATGAAGCGCCATATTTTGAATTGACAGAGGCATTCTGCCCTGACCGATTTTATGGATCATCATATACTGCTTACGCTTTAAAAGTAAATGAACGATGCAGTTGTTACATTTTTTGGTGCAGTTCGGTGGAATAAATTTGCTAAACCATTTTCTTCAGCCTACATCACACTCAAAGAGTGAGATAAATAGGGAGATTCAAAGAAGCAGGAAAAATGCAAAAAGTGCCTCATTAAAGCATCGCAAATCAACAATGCCAACTGTCTTTCTCACAAACAGCGCCGATTGGCTGCAAACTGGATTGATCGATGCGCCAATCAAAGTCAAGCTTCTTCAAGTCTCGCATAGTGATTGGCTGGGAGGGAGTCTGTGGCAGTAATCTTCCAACTGCTACCACTACTACTACGGCGCTCTATGGCGCTGGTAAGAAAGCTGGTCATTAAACCAAAACTCCTCGGAGTCACAAAAATTGTTCCCTGTCAGAACCCAAGTATGAATCACACACACTGAAAATATACAAAATACAAATTTTTAAGTAGTTGTTTGGCTCTGCTCTCAATTTCTAAGACTTTATATTTATTAACAAGCTGGTGCCACCATTTCAACCTTTCTCTTTCGTTTCTTTTCTAATTTTTCCCTTTATCAGATTATTCTTCCTTATCTAACTCAGAATGAGTAAATTCTGAATTGGCGCCTTAAGAAGAATGGTAAGGAACAAATTAAATGAGGAAACACTTTCGTACTTCCGAGATAGACTGGTTTACTGTGTCTTACTTGAAAGCTGCCAGCGTTCTGTTCTCGAAGAATCGCCGAGTGTCAGAAGTTCATGGAATACCGTATGCTTACGGCGACGTGGATTTTGCATAGTTTATTAGTTCTAAATCGAGAGAAGTATCTCATTATCTAGATTTTGAGGGGGTGTTTTGAAGTCCAAAATCTTCTGTTCCAGATTATTTAATTTTAAGCCTTGAGTTCAAGGTTTATGATTGGAATCCTAATGATAATGCAGCCTACTTTGATGTTGAATGTTGAGCACCGATAATTCCAAGTGCCTTAATCGTATCGTTATGTTTCGTCTAATATTTCCATTGAACAGTTAACAGCTGAAAGGATTGTGAGGCTTTGCCGTCAACGTTTATTTTACGAACTCGGCTTTCTCAGAACTCCGATCTTTTTGCGTTATGGGCACTTGGTTTTGTCTCCCTCAAGGAGATTCATCCTTTTACCATAAAAAGTCAAATCAATTAGTAAATATTGACCCTACAATTTGAAATGCCGGATACGTTTCTGATTAAAGTTTCTTTCTCCAGATAAACTGAAAGCATCTTTCAAGCTCCATGTTACTCTTTTTTGCCTACTCTCTTAGCTTGGTGTGAGCTACTGTAATCTGATTAATGGACGCGAATAATCACCTTCCCACAACCTAGCGGATTTGTTCTGTAGAACTCACGACTTATGTATAAGTCACCTACAAAGGTTGTGACAACTCTTCGTGTTTAAAATGAGAGAAATCGCGTATTGCTTTGAGCAACATTGTAGCATTCACAGAGTCCTTGTTTTGTCGTTTATCGGTGTCATGATATTAGACATGTTTTAGAGGACTGAGAATGTCTTAATTCCAATCCTAGAGTATATGGATAAGGCGTGGGAAAATGTGAGCTCATTTGAGACAGATTTTCTCATCTCATGTATTTTCTCATTTGGTTAAGTATTTCAGAATTTCCAGCGGGAAGCCTTTTGTTCTGTGTTCGTGTTTTTTTTCTCTCATAATCTTTACTCCTTCATATAAACTAAAGCATTCTTTTACTTCTGCTCTCATCATTTTTTCCCACTTTAAGTCATGCCAATAATAACTACCTGTTGTAACGATTTTCAAAGATCATTCGAAGGGCTGCTTCTCTATGGAGGTTGGAGGCTAAATCAATAACCATATGTACAGGGATTAATTGACTTGATAAACGATGTTTTCTCATGAGATACTTTCATGGAGTTGAAGAATTTCCCACCAAAAGGCTATTACGGTTGTGATGAATACAACATATGCTAATTTAATTGGTTTCTCGGACACCAATCTAATGAATGTTGATGTAAATCACCATTTCACCAACTACCTATTTCATTTGAGGAAGTAATTAGCTCTTCTAATACTTTGGAATAATCATGAATTCCCTCGCGTTCTTGTTTGGTGGAAGAAAAAATAACAGATTTGACTAAAGGTCCAGAACTCGACAAGTTGCTTGCATACTTAAAGGCCAGAATTGACCAACAGGGGCATACTCGGAGGTGAAGATTCTCTTCTCCACTACTGCCACAAAACTTTGATCTGAAACAAATGGGGGGGGGGGTATTGCGTCACCTGGGATCTACCTTCCTGTTAGTTTTAAATGCGCATTTGCATTATTGGTTCCATGGACATGGTTTAGTCACTATCCGCTTCTTTGGCGGAAGCTGTGAGCTGGAAGGAAGAGTAGATTTCAACAAGAAAAGTAACACCAACCAATGACAGATCTTGATGACTAGGTCGCAAATATTCAGGAAAGCAGATGACAGTAATTAAGCTCAATTGTGAGCCTTAGCATGGATATAAAATCTGAAAACAAGATTTTCTAGTGTCCTTTGAGGGTGCCAACTTCTATTTTGGTTTCAATGGGCCAGTTGCTTCACACGACTAGAAAATGTTAATTTAAACCTTAATTGGAAAACACTTCATACCTAATTGAAGTCCTATTAAAATTGCTATTTAAGGATAACGTGGTCATAAGGTGGCTGGTAAATTATTATTGGCATGACTTCTACTTTTTATTCTCCGATAATTTGCCTTTACTCTTCTGTCATTCTCTTCCACAGCCAAGTTCTCTCCCTGAATCCTTTTTAAGTGGCACCAGCTATGTTCCCACTTTAGGCACACCCCCTGCCATTTGCGTTGATGTCTGATTCGCTCTCAATTTAGCCGTTCAGACTTTCATACTCTATGCCATCTCTATTTCTCTTTTTTATCCAAAGATCCTGTAAACCAAATCGCCTCAGAATTGGTCGGGAATAATGGACACAAGCTCTGGAGGAACGAAGTCCAATCGAGCGTTTTCGAGCACGCGGCTCAGTTGATCATAGCTGAGACTTACGACGACTCCTACGCCGCTTGTTATGCCAAATCCGTGAATTAAGTCGCCGATTCAGACAATTAAACAAAACTCTTAAACCCTCATTAACCCCGCCCCCACCCCCAATATTTTTATTCTTCTGCTCACAATGGTTGTCTTATTTATATCTTACACTTAATTGCATTAACTATCTAAAATTATCGTCAACAGCACCCAATAATTCGTTCCCACATTGTACAGTGAAGTGTTGAATTGTTTTGTTTCTCGCAACTTGTCGACGATAACAAAAGTAACACAACAAGAATCTATTATAACCGTGTTTTCGCTCTGTCATAGTCTTTTGTCATTGTCACTTAAATGCATATACTCATATGTAAATGTCTTTGGCTTTTCCTTGACTTGGGGAGGCATGTTTTTATCCTTGATAGGATAGGAATGTTATTTCTCAGAACATAAATAGGAGTGAGTGAAGGAATAATGATTTTTGAGGAATTCATAGCAACCCTTGAATTAATCTAACTACAGAAATTTTTCATTTTCTTATTGATTGGCTAGAGCGTACCACTAAAGGTATTGATATAAAGGCATCAACTCATACCGGTTAGGGTGATATTGTAATATGACTGTGCCCTAACTGATAATGTGTCATGGTACATTTGCTCAGGCCTAGAGGGCAGAGAGTTCAAAATCCGTAACTCAGAAGGCGGTATTCTTATCAAGAACGAATATCTGCTTGTAGAAATGCGGATCACTAGGCTACCCGATTGGCCAGCTGTCACAGTAGCAGCGAACTTTGCGCTCCCCCAGACAAGGACGTGGAAACCAATAATCGGCAAGTCAGCTCACAATCGATGAATCTAGCGCAATCTGACCTTTTACAGAAAAAAAATAATCCGTTTCGTTACCCGCAGTCTAGTTGTGACATTGATCTTTTTACAGGAATATTGGATATGAGAAATCAGTTGAGGGGGTGAATTTTGAATCATTTTTAAAGTAGTAGTACTTTGCATGCTCATACGAGATTATCCAGGCCAAAGGCATAGCAACGAAGTACTTTGTTGGTTAGAAAATGAATCCAGAACTAACATGATTGATTACAGCAGGCATTAATTAATTCAGCTTAAATGAAAATGGGAGTATTGAAAGCTTGCTGTACTACTTAAGTAAATTCAGGTGGCTAGGAGTCCAATCTCCTCACCGAAATTATTCCTCAAACCATCTTCTTAAAGTATTCACTCGCTTTCCCAGCAAGAATAGAGAAGAAGATTGACACATGATTTATGTTAATGAAAAAAACAGTCAAAGAGAAAAATCAAAGGCTGTGAAGTGGCAGATAGATCCAAGTAGTTGTTGTGGCAATGTGAAGGTCAACAGTGCCTATCTTAATATCCAAGGATAACATAAGATTCAGATTAGAATTAGACGGTCCACCAGGATATAACAACTTAACTGCTTTACATTTCTAAAAATATAAATAAACTGTTTGAGGGCGCAAGAAGGTCCTATGCATTGGGTGATTAAGAGCTCCATGTTCAACGTTGAAGGCGTAGTAAAATATACTTGAGGCCACAGAAGCTATAGTTCCCTCCGTAGGGGGGATCTAGCGATAGGAGAAATCTGATATACTCATTTAGCGTATGCCTAATGCATGAATTAAACCACCGATTCAGACAATTTGGCATAAATTATGACCAATAGGTAAAGAGTGCTTATTTATTTTTTTATTGTACCTGGCTTAAAAAATTATCAATCAATAGAAAAATAAATGCTTGGAGCAATAGGAATTGATATATCGTAATTGCTTGCAGGGTTAATCAGAAATTCGAATATAAAATACCTTATATGCAGCGAATTTTTATAAATTTAATTTCTCATCGTTATGTATATTTACGCTTAACATAATCACGTTTATTTAATTAAGATGCCCGTGATTTACACAACTTCGCATACTCACGAGAGCGTGGTGATGCCGACCAATGAGAATATTCCACATTTGTAACCGAATTTTCCATTGGTCAAGTATAAGTTAAATCTGCTCTCTTTTTCTTTCCTCCTTGAGATTTCGCGTTAAATAAGGATTTAAAAATTTAACACTTAAATAGGACTAATTAACGACGTCGAAAGAATGTTTCCATCAAATAGTCTAACCGGGAAACATTCCGTGTGGATATTTAGACGGAACAAAAGTTAATTGCTAATAAGGTGATCTTTGATTAGTATAATCTAATGCTATTCTAAAACTCACTGTTTCATATGTCAGTAAAGTCAAAAAAATTTTGGGTGGATTGACAGTTTCGGATCAATAAGTATATAAATCTAATTCATCAGAACTTATATATATATATATATATATATATACTTAGGGCCGGAATACCGTAGAACAAGATCATCTGCATAAAATAAGCACTTGGTGCCAGTGACTGTCTGTACCATTTCGGCTATGTCATTGATGAAGAGGTTGAAAAGAGTGCAGTTTGTGACAGCTCCCTGTGGTAGGTCTGTTTGTAAAATATTTATTTATATCGAATGGCAAGCATGTTCCCAATTATTTATTTATTTATATCAAATGGCAGGAGTTTTGAAGATAGTTATCATTAGCCCTGGAGCTGACTTGGGGGCTTCACGGGGAGGAGAAGGGACATCAAAGTGACAAAAAGTCGGGATGGAAGACAAAATAATGATTCACAGAGGTAAAAGAGACAGACGGACACAAAGGCATATAAAAGGTAAGATGAGTACTGTGAAAGTAGTCGAATATGACATTCAGTGGGGTGATGGTAGTTTGAAGTCAGAAGTCAACTGCCGGTTAATAGACCTTTTTGCCGTATGAGTATACGTTGCCCAGGGTGCACCACGTGGAGGTAAGTCTAATACGCACCTCGTTTGTAAAAGATTAGATTTGGACAGAGCGTTTCCATATCTGACTTTACATGATCTTTGCCAAATGAATGCTTTTATCCAGTTTAGCACATTATGCTTAATACCAATCTTTGCCAATTTTAGAAATAGCTTCTCTTTCCATACTAAGTCATATGCTGATCTGAAATCGATGAATACAGCCGTAAGAATATATCTTGCATCAATTACCTTATTGAAATTTTGGGAGAATGGCTACTCGTTGGCATATTAATCTTTGTGACCTAAAACCTGCTTTTTCGTTTCTAAGACCATTGTTGGTCTCAAGTAACAAGGTGTTCACACCTAAGAATATTGTTAGTCTCAAGGAACCAGGTGTGCCTCCTGTAAACCATTCTTTCCATAAGTTTAGCCAGCACACTTGTGAGGATGAGGGAGATAGGGCTATAGTTGTCAAAGTTGCTAGGGTCCTTGCCATTTTCCTATAGTTGTCAAAGTTGCTAGGGTCTTTGCCCTTTTTCAGTACTAGCATTATTTTGGCAACTCCATTGGTTAGGTACGAGACTGGTCTCCCAGAGTTTGTTAAAAAGCGTCAGCATGATTTCCTTGGCTTTTGCTTCCATTCCAACTCGAAATTCCGGATGAATACCGACTTCACTAGGAATTAGCTGTTTATCGCAGCATTAAGTTCGCAAGGTCGGAATGGTTCAGTAATTACATCAGCATTAAGTTCGCAAGGTCTGAATGGTTCAGTAAGTACATTATTTGGTATTACCGTGTCCTCCTTAATTTCACCCAACTGTCTTACTTGTATCTTTAAATCTCTTTAAAATTTTCTGACAAGAGGGTTTTCCTTTTGCTTGTGGAAATAGAACCTTGCAAAGTAGTTAGCTATTTCAGATTCGGTGGTAAGCAGTTTGTTGTTTGAGTGTAT
>UZAE01000391.1:0-24447 GCA_900617975.1 Rodentolepis nana | reverse complement strand
TCATATTAATTTTAGCGTTTAATTGCAAATTCTGTTGAGCAAAATCATATATCGTCCAAATTTATTTATTTATATCAAATGGCAGGCGTCTTGATGGTTATCATTAGCCCTTTAGTTGCCTTCAGTCTTCACAGAGGGGAAGGAACATCAACTTGAAAATGTCGAGAGGGGGAAGAGAGGAGTTTTTCAAAGATGTTTGAGACGAACACAAAGGTAGAACAAAGGTGGGGTGAGTACTGTGAAATAGTCTAATATGGCATAAAGTGGGGTGATGGTAGTTTGAAGTGAGAAGTCAACTGCCAGTTAATAGACCTTTTTGCCGTATGAATATACGTTGCCCAGGGTGCACCACGTACACCCCCATATCGTCTAAATTCTTTATCTTTAAACTCTTTCTCTACCAAAATCTAAGTATTGGTAATTGCACGTTTTTGCGTAATTCATAATTTAAGGAATTGAATATGGTTCAAATATTTTAATTCTTCCTACATTGCGCTGGCGCTACAAATATTATTCTACTTGAAATTATTACGAATCATTAGTTAATTTCAATTAAATATTCCAAGAAATAAATCGCTGTAAGAATGTAGAACAGCGATATTATAAATTTGATCTATTTTTTACCCATAATTGAATAAATTCAAATGATCTTACGAGGGAATAATTTTTATCAAGCAAAGGAATCACATATATGATGTTCATATGGAAATATTTATGTAACCATCAACCTTGTGAAAATTTCATCATTCTAAATGAACTTGTTAATTTGCATTTACTAAGAGACGTTCATAATTTGATAAATAACGATTATTTCGACAATGTGGTCAGATAATTGTTTGGAATATTATTTTTTCCGCTAGAATTTTAGATTTGTTAAGAATTATTATTTTGACGATTAGAAACACAGTCATGTGATTTTAAAGTCAGCAAATGCAACCTCTGCTTACACTGGCAGCAAGTTTAATAGTTCAATTTAATTACTTTTCAGACTCGAAAGTAATTAATCAAATAGAGTGTCCGTTCTATTCTCTGTTCTCTCTGCCTTTGTGTATATCTTTTTAAAATCTTTGAAACTCTCTTCTGTTCCCCCCCAACCTGTCATTTGATATCTATCAAATTGGTGTTAAAACTACCATATTTGATGTATGCTTTTTTATCTGCTACTTTTATGAGCAATATCAATTTCTACTTAAAATTCCGTTTTTGGCAAGCCAAGGAGACAAAAGCTAACTGCCTTAAATATTTGAAATGTTAGAAAAGCTGTATTTCGATTATTGCAGTCAGCGCCATCGATCAGAAAAGATAAGTGTTCGTCCCTTTACAGATACAATTGATTAATCAGAGATATTAATGAACGGATTTGTATAACAATTAAAAATGAAATGATGGCCTAAGGTTTGTTAGTTATTTGCCGCGAAAATCGAAGGAATTATCAGCCACCACCGAATAGCTAAATCCTTAAAGATAGCTCTTCTACTTCGAAAAGCCTAAACTTGGTTGCTATAAATTTTGTCTTGGTAATTTCTTAATCAGTTTTGCACTTTTCAGACAGTGTTAATAAGTAAAGGTATCTCAGAAAAATACTAACAAAGAAAAAAATTCAACATTAAATACTTAACGTCAACATGTAAATGAAAATGACTAATTTAATTACTTATGTTTTGGCAAAGATAAAATTTAGATCGAAATTAAATTTTTACTTAGAAGTGTTTTCAATCCAATTAAATTAACTTGGGGTTTAATATTAATTTTTATCTGTGATTCTTCAAACAATTTTTCTGTTAATTTTTTATTTTTTAGAGCCCGTTTTCTTAAATGATGTCTCAAGTCTAGAACTTGATAGAACCTTTAATTAATCAATAGCTACTTCATATTAATAAGCAGTGATGGATGTCTGTTAAGATTACGCTCTATTTCTTTAGAGCATCTGTTCATTTTTAAGCGTATTCAAAATCCCACCACGTTTCTTTAATTTATGACTAAAAATTAATTTCAATTCTGATTGAATTTATCACGGATATAACACAATAATAAGGCCTTGGCCTTTCTTCTCTCATTGTTTCATCATGAAATATCTGTTTACAAAATTAAAGTGGCTGACTAACTGTTTAATGGACATGATGATAATAAGTACGCTTAATAATGTTATCCACCATTTTAAACGATTTGGCCCTTTCTAATCGTTTCTTGCTATTATTGCCGTAAGACACCGATTATTCAGCACTGGATAAGACTTCTTCAACAATTACAAACTACATCTATATTATCGAGTATTTAAAGTTTTTGCAACGTATAAAAGACCCCACTCATTAAACAGCCAATGTGTAAAATCGACCCCAAAAAAGCTCTTGGAAATCGATACTTAGAATAATTTAGGAGAGTTAAAACATGGCAACAGACATAAATTTGAAAATATGAAGAATACCAGCATCAATAAATGAGAAATATATTAAGACAAACAAAATAACTTTCCCTATATTAGGCGAAATATTCAATTCACAATAATTGACATCAACTCTTTATTCTCATTTAAAGGTAAGGTTCTGTGCATGTGAATATTTTTAGTGTGAAAATAAAATATAAATTTGATAGAACTTAACATCAGTAAGTTTGGTAATAAAACAGTTTTAATAAATAGATTAACGTTAAACTTCCGCCTCGATCTATTTTAACGATTATGAATGATATAATAAGATAATGCTATTTAGACAATCATTTTTAATGCAATGAACGGAATTTGAGGTTAATTGCTGTCTTGACTTCTCATCCATAAATATTCGGAAAAACACTTTTTGGGAAGAAAATTAAGATTTAAAAAAGGAATCTTTTGAGTCATTAAAAGGTTAATATTTCCTTTGATTATTTTCTTTCTTCTGTCCACTAAAATATCATTCAGCAAATTTGAATATCCAAAAAATCAAAACAGTAAGGTATTAATTATTTAGATGAAGTTAATTATTCAAGAATAAAAAATGGTTCAAGCTTCAGGAATGTAGCTATTGAATATCTTGTTATAATACCCATTTAAATAGCGCTAAGTACAGTAATGAAAGTTGTGAATTAGTTATATGTAAATGTGGTCATGACGGAGAGTGTCTTTTCTAATGTTCGATATTACGTCATAGATAGCGAAGATAACCAGGTAAATCCTCCTTTAAACCTAAACATATATTTCGTATTATTTGATGTCATCTTTTGAGCTATCTTCATTTAGTCTTTTTCCGTAATCAATTATAATTGCTGATTTCATAAATTAAGAGTCACTGTATTTAGTGTGGGTCAAGTTAGTTTTTGAATTCTCTTAGATTTTTTGGAAGCTGTGTTTTCTTTGTTTCATTTTCTTACCTGAAATACATGCATTAGTGTCTTGCTAATTAGGGCTTGTTGTGGAAAACTTCTGATAGATTGTCTGTAAATTCAGCTTATTTATTGATTTTTTTAGCTTGAGTTATTTCAATTATGTTTACTTTTTAGTTGGTTGATGACTTGAAATTTCTTGGTGCAACTTCTTTCCCTGCATTGACTGACAGTTTAAAATTTGCAATTAGCGACAAAGGTGATTCTGCCGAAGTTTATGAAGCCGAAGAACTTATTGGTCTCTATGTTGTTACTGTACGTTTCATTGCATTGTCTTAACTTTTTTCTTTTCAGTCGTCATGGGTTCGTAAGTCGATTGCCATGAATGCATTTCTTCCTTTTAAACCCTTCCATCCGAAGTTTAAAAAAATTTTCAATGGACTGAATGTTGTAATAACAGAGGTACTACTGTTATTCTTAATTACTGACCACACTAAATATAGTTGCCGGCAAACGATGTACTCAAGCTAACCGCTCATCTCACTATTCGTGGAGCAAGTTGTAGTGGAGTACTCGATTCAAGCACATCCCATCTCATTCTTGGTCGAGCTTCTGGGGTAAGATTTCACTTTTATTTTAATTACCGTATCATTTTAGTTTCTTTATGAACGGTGCAAAGCACATTTTCCAAGTGTTCGCATGATCTCCCCTGATTGGGTCGTTGAATGCCTGAAAGGTCAAGAACTTATCGATTGTGAAAACTATAACATTGAGCTCCTAATCAAACCTGCTCCACCGAAGCCCCCCATCATGCCCAAACCCCCTTCTGTCCATCTAATCGATCAATCAGTTGCTCAAAAGCAACTACCACAGGGCTTGGCTACCCATCTTGGTGGTATCGGAACTTCTGTTGTAAGCCATCTACCTCTTTCTCTTTTTTTTATTTTCATTATTTCCGCATTGATTTCCAGCCATATAAGTGTTCTATGACTACAATATTTAATTATATTCCCCTCACTTTTACCAACATGGCAGGAATACTATCGAATTTCTCCCGAAGCAGTAAGGCATGTTTTCGGGATCCAGGTATGTTTCTTGACAGTTCCGCATTAAGCTTTTGTTGTTGTATCATCATCTGTCCTGTCTTTCTCACACGGAATGCGTCTTTATATAATTCCTTTGATAAATTCCTCCCAAATTCTGCTTTTTTGTATTCGCAATTCATATTTTGCTTTTTCTCGACTTTTAGTCCGCTATCGGTACTTCGATTGATGGAACGCATCGAATTCTCTCTACGAATGCTGGTAAGCATATTGTTCTTTTCAGCCCAGATAGATCTTATTTTTTGTTACTATGCCCTTCAATTTGACATTGTTCCATTTCGATTGTTGGCTAGGCAATAGTGGATTTGATTAGTATTAATGGATTCCTAACCATCAATTTTATTTGTGCGAAGACGTCTTATTTGTAATTCGTCTTCTGTGAGTAGTCAACCTTTTATTCAATTTAGCTCACATTTGAAAGCATTTGTTGGTCTTCAAGATTGAGCATTCGAATAGTATACATATATCGTTTGTTTTTGATAATGTTGGTAGTCTTTTTTAGGAAAAAGAAAAAAACGGTTGGTAACTGTAAAATTTAGTGGATTTAATGAAATTCAGTTGAGGAAATTACACTACTTTCGAATGAAATCGGTTAGTAGCTTCAAAACATAATGGATTAGTAGAAGTCATATTGTTTTCTAAGAATTCTATTCAAAATAGCTGCTACGAGTGTCTTTTACAACCTCAATTCAACCTCGGAATTGGAATTTAGAGCAAATTGTTTCTACTCTTTCCCTTGGAAGGGTCTCATAAGATGCTTTCACTCTGTCCGTTAACTGGGTTGCTTTTGTGGCACTGACACAACGTTGAACGCTTTTCTCTACACCACCCAATACATGCATAGTGGTCCATCATGTTAAAACCTGGATTTGGAGGGTCCAGTACAGCCTTAAAATTGACCCCCCTCCCTCCCTCCCAACCATTTTTCACTTTTTCCTGAGATGTAGGAGGTGGTCGAATATTACTCGTTGCCCTGTTTCGTTGTCCAGGCCTTAACACTGCAATGGCCAGAATTTCTACGTAGGCATGAGAATTAAATGCAACCTCCTAAGTCCTTATGGAAAAGACTGTGGAGGGTGATATCACATGTCATGACCTTTAAAGGTGGACAGATTTGAAAGTGATGACTCGAGAAGTGTGTTTTGGACTGGTGTTGTCAAAATAGGCCAGCCATCTGTTATTCTGATTCCTGTGTTGGTCATCTTGGCAAAAGTGTTTTCCATTGGAGAAGAAGCAGAATGTTAGTGGTTGAAGGGGATGTTGGAGTTTGTTCTGAAGTCGCTTCGTCTTTGTCAGGCGACGATCTTCAAGAACGTATTGTGTGTGTGCGTGAGGTTGGTCTCTGGAAGGTATCTTGAGTGAGTAGTAGCGAAGGTCTTCATTGAGTGCATGGTTCATGGTGGGGACTGAAACAGTGAAGTGACTGTATTGGCAACACTGGAGTGTTCCAACACTTTTTCTGATCAGATTATTAGTCAGATCGCTTTGTTTTTGGCCCAGGCACCTCGTATCTCCATTACAATTCTCCAATTCATGATGGAATATTTGTTTTGCTATTGTTTCGAGGGGGAGAACAAAATAACACCAGTACACATAATATTTCCTTTTTTTTGTAATCCGGTAATTTTGTCGTGTCGTGCTTAAAACCGTTCTGAATTCATTATGGTTGAATTAGTTGCATTTTTGTGAACTTAAATGATCGCTTTTCGAACTTTGTTTAATGTGGCCTATTGGTTGGTTTATTTTTTATCACAGAGCAATCGTTAATCAGTTTCTTTATTGAAAGTTGTTTCTCTATTACGTTGTTGGGTTAATTTAGTCATATGTGTCGTTCCTCATTTCACTGTCGATCATTTTAAGGATGCATTCATTGGCCTTTTGACTCAATGCTTAGCAAATTAAAATATTTTTTGAATCCATACTCTTAACATTTATACTCCCTCTGAATCCATGCATTCTAACAGTACAAGTGTTATAAGTGAACGACGAGTGACATCTCTCTTAATACTCATCTACTGTGTTTTTCTCTAGGTGTAATTGGATTTACAACAAGTGGAGTACCTGTGGTCTCCCAGGCACCTCCAGCACCAATCCCTACAACTTTCCACCAACAGCAGCAAATGCATTCACATCTTCCCGAATCGAAGCCCACCAAGGCTTCCAGTAAAAGCAAGGCGAACAAACACCCCAGCGAACAGGGCTTGAATGAAGAACAGAAGGATGCCATTGTTATGCAGAACGTCAAAACCATATTGGGTTCTCAAGCTAATCGAAATAAGGTGGACAAAGGAACCTTGATATCACTTATTTACTGTGGATCAATTCTTAATTGCGCTTGCTGTGTTTTTGTTTTAGGATAATGCATCGAATCGAGGAGAAGGTCAGTTGCCGGGAGCCTTTTTACCTACCGGGTCAGCCCCTATAGCTACTGTTGGATCTCAGCGAAAACCCAAGTCGCCTAAATCTCCAGCAAATCGTGGCTCGAATTCCTCAGTCGGTGGTATGTTAGTTGCCAATAAAGTTGGCCCTGGAGGACAAAAGGGGGGATCAAAGGGTGGAAGTAGTGTAGGAGCTAAAAGAAGCGGAGAACTGGCTGAAATTGCCCCTCAACATGTTCAGCCTCAGCCACAGGGTCAACAACAGTTTGCTACTCTAACAGTAGATGCCTCTGGAGCAGCTACCACTCAACTCTTTCAACATTCCACAGTGTTGGTTGCAGCTGCCCCTGCTGCTCAACCTGGTGCCCAAATGACTGCTGCCGGTGGGCCAAGAACAGCAGCGACTGCTGCTCAGCAGAATGGAGCTTTTCTTCTACAACAGCAGCAACAACAACATCAACAGTATCAACAACAAGCTCTTCTGGCTGCTCAGAGTATGTTGATTTATTTTCTGGCGTTGTTTATTTCAAAAGACGAATGTCCATCTACTTTTTCCTATTTCAGTTGTCTTCCTTTGAAGGACATTCCAATTACTTATGTTCAGTGCTACTTTTTGTTGTTGTTGTTGTAGCCAATTAATTGACAAAATTAGGTTGTTTAATCAATATCTTGCAGTATTATTTGCATAGAGTTTGAAAGAAACCTTCACGTAGTTGCAAACACCTCTTTCACTGGAAATTACTGTTTAAAAAGAATTCAATTTCACTTATACGCCTTTTCCCCAATCCTTGACCTTTTAAATTGCTTTGGAACATATTTTTAACATAGTACGGGTTGATTGATTTGATGAAACTTTGATGAAAGGTACTCTCTATTGAAAGTCGTTGATGGTACGCTAGTATTATGAAACTACCTCAGCACTCTGGTAACTGGAGATCTAGGTTGCCTACTGAAGCATACTTCATTACTCAGCATAACAAAAATGGAATGTCAAAATTTTTTCTTCCATTTATTAAAAAGTTAAATGTTTACATTTATTAATCACCCACACAGTTCATAAATGATAAGGCTGAACTTTGCTCAAGAATACTAGAATTATTTCTAGCAGACGAACAGTTTGGGATCGTTTGGCACCTTACAGATTTCCCTTTCAATTTCCTTGTTGGCTTGACACATTTTGAATGCGCAATGTATTCTTTCTAGGTCAATTTCAGAAGAATAGAATGGCTGCACCTCAACAGGTTCAAGTATCTCCACTCCTGCTGCAAAGTGCTCAAGGTCAAACTCGGGCTACGACAGCAACATTTATCGTCCGAGCTCCCTCCGATATCCAACTGGGTCAGGCCGTCACTGCAGGTCCAGACTCTGTTCAGGCCCTCCTAGATAGCAACAACAATGCAGCTATTAAGGAGGGACAACAGCAGCAAGTAATTTTGCAACCTGCTTCCGGTCAGGCTACTCAACAACAGCACTTGATACATCTTCAACAGCAGCAGCAGCAGCAGCAAAGAAGATCATCTTCACCTTCTTCAGCAAATCCAGGGGGTGTACTCTCCCCGGTCTTTATCCAGGGTCGTCAGCCTCAACCTCTTCAACAGCAGTATAAGCAGCAAGGTCAAATGCAAGTCCAGATGACGGGTTTGCAAACCCAGCCTGCTATTCGACCTCAACCACAGCCGTCACAAAATAGACCTTCTGCTCCTCTTCAAGCTCAACAGGGAGGCATTCGTCACAATATCCCCCCTCTACAGCCATCTAATCAACAGCAGCAACAGTACGCCCAACTCACTCAGCAACAAGCTAAGCCTACTGCTCATCAAATGGGAAGTCAGGGTCAGGCGCACCAACAACAAATAATAATTCAAACCTCTGCAGGAGTTCAACAAGTCGTAACGGCCCAGGAACTCAGTGTATTTACTCTCCTTTAGCTAGTTCACAACGCCAATATTTTGTGAGTTTATGTGGAGCTTTCCGTTCTTTTGTAGAATGCCCAATACACACAGATGCGTGCAGTAACACCGGCAGGTCAAGGTACATCGCCTAGACCGACGACAACGAGTATTATCGGCTCGTCTGGTTATACTCAGCAACATCAGCAACAGGAACAGGTTTTGACAAGTAATGGTATCGTTTCCTCTTCCACTGCCTCTTCCAACATACTCTATCATAGCTCGGTGCCTACCGCTGCAGCTGCGGCTTTTGCTGATGCTTCTACTGGCATTCCTCAAGATCGTGTTGCTTGTACGCTTGCTTATCGCTCATTGCTTTGCTTTACCTTGCAGTGGCTAAAAGCTAATGCTTACCAGTTTGAAGCAGTGAGTGTAATGTAGATTAGGGGAACCAGACGCGGTGGGAAGGCGAGGGGGAGGAGTTAGTTAGAGTGTGAAACAAGCGTCTAGTAGTTGTCCTGTGAGCGATAGTACTGCCAAAATTCGGAATCATTTCGAGATAGTGGTGAATACCACTCGATAGTTGATAACCTACCTCTGTTCGTATTTGATTGACGACTCAACTGTGAGCCGGATTGGGGGGGGGGGGTGCATTTTAAATAAATGCTATACGTATAATTACCGCATGAAAATTCTTATACAGTAGATTTGTGTGGATTAATGATTTTTGAATTTGCCTATTCCTTATTTAACTCATCTTTGAAAACGCTTGCTCGGGTTTTCCTAAACATTTTGATTCTCGTGAAGATTGGTAGTAATATTAATTTCACAGTAATCTTTCCTTCGTGTTAGTTAAAGTTGCATAATTAGGCACCATGAGATGGGGGTGTGCTATTCGATCGTTTCGTTCATCCGTTTATTTTGCCTCATCTTTCAGATATCACATCGATTCCTCAACAACAACAGCCACAAGCACCAGGTGGAAGACTTCAGCAAACAATACTCCAAGGTCAGGGTCAGCAACAACAGCAGACTATGATCAACGTATCTGGAGGACGAGTTATACCATCAAGCCTGGCCGGAGCCCCAGCATCCATCCTTCAAGCGTCACAACAGCAAGCAGTTGCCATTCAACAAGGTCAATTTTATGGACAATCGACAGTCCCCTCTCAACCACCCCAGCGTATCCTAGTGCAGTCACCCCAACAGCAATCTCAGGGAATGCTTGCCACCCAAGGACAAATTCCAGCTGGAGGCGGTTTCATTCAACAGCAACGGCAACAGTTGTTGCCCCAACAGCAGCAAATGATGACCCGTGGCCCCATGAACAACTCACAGATCCGACAAATGATGACTGCGCAATCTATTCAACAAACGAGACACATTGCACCCCCGCCCCCTCAATATCGACCTGGTGGTTACGTGCTACCATCCCGACCTTCTCTTAATTCTGTCTCTCAAACTACAGGTGGTGCCTATGGACCGAATACAGCAACTGGGGTTAGAGCTCAACAGATGCAACAGATTAATCCGGCTGTTCAACAGCAACAGGCTCAGATTGCACCACAAGTGCCTCCTGGTTTTCAATTGCCCAACTTCAAAGGTCATGTCGGCTACAACTGCCCTACAGCCCATGAGGACTGCCTAATTGGCTGTGTTATGATGCTGGTTGGATATACAAACTTCTCGGAGTCTACTAGAGCTCTCTGGAAAAAGATTATACGCTCATATGGTGGGGAAGTTGTCAACACTTATGTTCCTACTCGAGTAACACATGTCATAATGGACTGGAAACTGGGTGATGCAGCTCTTTATGAACAGGTCAGCCTTCTCATATTCATGAAATTGGCTTGTAGCCTATTAGCTGTTTCAAATTTTCTTTAAAAAGTTACAGACAGCGAGGTATACTGAGTGGACAATTTCAGAGTAGTAGTTTTGAGAAATAGATTTATATATTATAGTATTGGTCTTATCCACAGTAATACCGAAACGCTTAAATTTTTAATTATGGAAGCAAATTCGAGTTGTAAACTGTTTACTGAATTGACAGTCTACGTTCGGAAATTTGGAATTCGCAATTTATTTCCTGGATTGCAGGGAGCACTTGTCTTCGATGGTCGGTGCCTATTGACGGGTCGTTTTCAAATTGGAAGGGTTGATCTTTCTGCTTTGATTTATTTTTTCCTTTCAGTGTTTGAGAAGGCATAATGATATTGTATGCTAATCAGCTGTATTCAGTCAAGTGAATTTTAAATGAGTTCGATGATATAGTAAGTTTATGTGCCATATTCTTCAGGTACTCAACTTTAAATAAGTGGTTACAGTATATTTCATTTTATTAAAACCTTTTATTTCATTTTTTTGTCAGAAAGCGCCCTGATTTGGGGTCATATAATAACCAGTAAGGGGTGAGGGGCTTACCCGAAGTTGACATTCAATTGGGGCTAATCGTATACATCCTACTTTATTTTTTTTGCGGAATTGAATTTTAATCTGTTTACCTAATTAATAGGTAATCACTTCATGTTTTGGGAGTTAATTCGCATGATTGTCATCGGATAACTGAATATATTCATATCCTTGTTCACTGCTTATTGCCCAGCTAATTCGTCTTGATGCTCTTTGTTTTAATTAGTCATTCATTCAAACTCAATAAGTTCTGGAAATCGGGCTAATTGACTCGTTGCTTGTGGTGATTTTGGACCCTTCAGTTATATCCTGTGAAGAGCGGACATGGATATTTGATGCATGCAATTCTTCACGTGGCAGGATATTGAGAAGGTTTTTGGCTTCCGTTTTATTGACTGATCAAATCAGTTAGCACGAGAGAGATTGGAATGTCGTTGAGGAAGAGCTCATGAATAATGATAACACGTGTAGTGTTTCGATCTGATTGGAGTTAAAATCAACATATTGCAATTAAGTGGACGGGCCATATAGGGTGAAGAATGATAAAGGCTAGGTTTTGTCACTATTGAAATTAGTTATAGAAATTAGTAGATGAGCGTATTTGATAGATGTGCACGAAAGTTCTTAAGCGCTTTAAGGATTAATATTTCTTAGATTCGAAAATAAGGTTAATAACTTTTAAGTCTTCAGGTATTAAAAGTTGTGTTTATAAGTTATTACTAAATCCATTTGATCAAAAGGGGAAAGGAACGGTAGCAGCTATATATTTTCTTGAACTTTGCACTGTTGAACAGTGGTTCTTGGAGACTTTTCAGCCAAATTGGTTAATACTAATATAATTAAGTAGCATTAATCTATTACAGGTACTTCGTGATCGAAAGAGAGTGGTGACGATCTATTGGCTGAACGACGTCCTTGCAAATGGTCAGATGGTCCCTCCATTCGAAATCATCCACCTTCCATCCGCATTCGCTCCCTTCTGCACCCTCAAAGCTATCAGAGCGCAGGTTAGCTGTCATTCCCAATTTTTGTTTTCCCACCATCTGTGTTAGTTAATTATTTTGACGCTTTAGATAATCTCCATAACTGGTTTTGAGGGCACCGAGAAGCTGAAGGTGGAGGCAATCATCAAACAAATTGGAGCTACCTATACGGACTATCTCGATGAGATGAACACTTTCCTTGTCTGTAAAAAGTAACTTGCAGTTTAATGAATACTCCCTCATATCTAATCGCATAGGTGATGGTAGTCTAATCTGCTGCTTTTTTTCAGACCTGAAGGCGAGAAGTACAAAATGGCTAGGCATTGGGGTGTTCGATGTGTAAATTTACGCTGGCTTCAGGATCTCTATTTGGGAGACGCTAGGACCTTGGATATACGTGTCCCACACAAGTACCTCTGTTTTGACAAAATGGATGTCACTATTGCCCTAGAGCTTCGTACTGCTGAAGTTCAAGAAATGATGAGTGGGTTTTGTTTTTGACGTCTTTTTCAACATTTGAAATGCGCTTAATTTGCTTTTTGTGCTTATACTTCAGTTGGCTGGAATCAGGGAATTTGTGTCACGCCTGCATCTTGGGAGGTGAGTTTTGCTTTGCGATACGTTGTTGAATTATCCATTTATCAATCCATTATCTTATTATTAAAAGTTGGGTATGAGTTGGAATGTTGCAACGTAGTTGATGTGCATTCGTAACAGAAAACATATTTTTTGATATTTTGGAAGAGACTTATCCCGTCTTTTTAACATCCTGATCTTCTTTTGGAAAATTGGGGTTGCTGTGGTGGGTTTATATATTCTTTCATGACCATTTCCTTCTCAGCAATCGTTGTAACTTCTGTCTGTTGAGCAAAAGAGTCTATTAGTTGGCAAATCATTTTTAGGCTTGTGGTTTATTAATTCTCTATTGTCTCCCCCTTCTCTCTCCCCCCGTCTCTTTTGCTAAGAGTCGATGAGCTCTTTCACCTACCCTTGCTCAACAGTAGATAACAATGCTGTGAATTTAAATATCATATATGCCAAATGGTAACTATTAAAACTTAGATCCAAGGTTTTTTGAAACTTTGAACTTATCTATCTTAAGGTGGATTATACTAGATTAAAGGCTGATTAAGACACTATTGAAGGACCGATGCCAGTATTAAACTGTGTAAAACATTGGTGTTAAATTTCTAGCATAAAAAGTTTCTTTGAAAGAATTTGTCACACGAAATGCTGTCAAAGATGGAATCTCTGAAAACGTTGTACTAGCAGTCAGGAATACGATGCTTCCCCCATAGCTATTCTTCAAGCTATCCCTTCGGTTATCTGTTAATTAATACGGTTGCGGCAGAATTGAGGAAGACATCAATTGAAATCGACAAAGTTCATTGGTAACAGTTGGAATGCTTGGAGAACAGACCAGAAGAAACAGATTGGTCTTAAGCGCACTGGTGGTTGCCGTAGTTATAGTGGAAGCTAGTAGTATGGTTTATGAGTTGACAGGGAATAATTTACGTAGCTCAGGATTGGAGATAGACCATTCCTCTAAGACAGTGGCTAACACTCAATTGTTCGTAGCCCAGTGACTCAGAGTGCGAAGAGAATCGCATCTCCTGTGGTAGCAAAACGGGCACACTACTTAGGGACACGTTGGCATTTGTGGCCATCTTCTTGAATTTGTACAATTTATTCGACGCTAGCTTTTATAAACGCCCTTTCTTTCTTGTTCGCATGTTTTCTCACATTTCTTTGTAGCGCTTGGGGAAATTGCGGGAAATTTTGCTCCAGGAGGAGAAGAAAGAGGAAGAGGCAAAGGCTGCCCTTCAATGTCAAAAGGAAATTGAAGCTGGAAAGAATGATGAAGACGCTAAAGAGAATAGGTATGTTGAGTCTCAGGTAAACAAGTAATTTCTACTTTAAGGGTTGAAGCGGATTGAACTAACATTACCCTTTTGTTATTGGAAACTATTTTCCAACAAAGTGTAGAGGGGGGGGGGGGTAGAACGCGGGTAGTAAATGAGAATAAAATTACTTATCATGAGTCTTTCTTTCTTCACCTATCTATTCTTGTTTTTTTCCTGTGTGTTCTCCACCCCCCCCCCCCCTCCTCTGATTTTACCTTGTTAACTCATACCTTTAATTTCTAATTCATTAATTTGGATTCTATCATTACGATATTTTTTTCGTTACGCCCAAGGTAGCTGACATATTTCTAGCCAGATTTTATCATAAGTTAATTCTAAAGAGTAACTTAAGACATATTATTGAAATGCACACTATTACACATGGAAAGGCATTAGAATTAAGTCTTCGTTAAATCCTGTCGCGTTTTTTGTTCAGGTAATATTCTGAACCTCAATTGTACTTATAAACTTAAAAAAATTGATCGTATTGTAACCATTTTGCGTAGGTTTGTCTTACCCCCCCTCACGGCGGAAGAAGTGGAAAAATCAAAGACCGGTAAACTTCGATCAACGTTGCTGCGCGAGGAGGCGAATAAAGTGGCAGCTCATCGAGCCAAATTAGCCGCTGAAGCTGCCACCGCCGCTGCTGCTTTGGCTGCCCAACAACAACAACAACTCTATCCGGTCCAAACTAATCCCCAAGGGCAACAGATCACCACACCGTCTCTTACTTGCCAATCACTTCCAATCTCCCTACCGCCCACTTCCTCCGTTTTTCCAGCCACTGGAATGCCCACTCATTTCACACAAGCTCAAACAGCATCAACCCAACCAATTCAGTCTGGTCAACAACCAGCACCAACTGGAAGCAATTCTGTTAATACTCCACTAACTAATTTCTTAAAACGTCCACTTAGTCCTCCATCACACTCCCCATCGGCTAAACGTCAGGCATTTGAGATCCCTCATCCAAAATCCGTCCCAACTTTTCCAGTCGTTTCACCCGTTGAGATCAACTCCACTGAGCGCCCCTCCTCTGCTAACCAATTGCACCCTTCTCAACCTATAAGTGCTGATCATGTACCAATTAGATCCGAGGAACAGGTTCAATCACTTGCACAGGTGCCGACGCCACAATCCGTGAATCCTCCTGCTCAAGCTGAAGCTAAATCCGAGGTCACACTTGACCTCGAGGTGCGGATAGTCTTTACCGACTTGTCTGCCAAAGAGCATGAAGTCATTGTGGAGTTGGTTGAACAGATGCCCAAGGAGGGCATTGCCCCCTTCCGTTTTGTTGACAGTGTCTGTGATGCCACTCATTTGGTCACTCTTAAGCTTTCCAGGACCCTCAAAACCTATCATGCTATGGCTTTTGGTGTGCCAATTGTTTCTGCCAAGTGGATTCAGGCCTCTCTCATTCGTGGTGATTGGCTTGGTAAGACGGCTTTCTCACGTTCTAAACTTTTTTTGCGTGGTGTTTTTATTGTCTGTTATTCAATCTATTGTCATTCAGATATTACAGAGGTGTAAGTTTTCATTTCAGGTTTAATTCCATTTGCAGTTTAAGGGTTCTATACACTCTAATAAAGTCAGTTTTCTTAACATCTCTCTAACATTACTTCGCTGTGTTTTATTAAGGCGCTGTAAAATTTTTTTGAGAAAGCAGCTAGGTTAAGGTTCTAATAGCTGATATCAAATGTAAGTAGTAAATACTAAATTTTCGTTTTTTCTCTTATAGCGGAGACTGAGTGGTTATTGGAAGACCCAGAGGGTGAGCAGAATTTGGGCATCCAAATGGCCACATCCTATGCACGTGCTCGAGAGAGACGTCTCTTAAGTAAACCAGGTCTTTTCGCGGAGTTAGAATTTTGGTTCTCCCCAATGGCTCACCATCGTGCTGTCTGTGAAGAGCTTGTACGCCTATGTGGTGGTCGTATTCGTGAAAGGAGACCCACTCAAAAGATGGCCCTCCTTACCATTCCTAAACAAGTTATTATTTGTCATGAAGAGGACGCGAATGTTGCTGCCTATCTAATGAGGACCAAAACTGGAAATCGCGGTGAGATCCCCTTATATACTGCTAATTTCTATTATGCCCGGCTTGTATTCGATCTTAATGCCCTTTTATACTTTCAGCCGTACATCATGAAGAGTTTATACTGAGTGGTGTGTTGCGTCAAGAGTTGGACTTTGAGTCTTACCAAATCCAGTTGGTTAGCATTCAATTTGCTGAATTGACAGCTGCAATTAATGCGAATATGAACAATAGTAGTAGAAGTAATGTTGAAAACACCAATCCCAATGCCAACGACAATAGTGCTTCGGCCCCTGTACGTAATGTAGATCCCAGAAGTGAGTTGCCGGGTGCACCTCTTCAGTCTCCACCTTCTTCCAACACCGTATATATGCGACCGCCTAATCCCCCCTCCTCTCAACGCACTCAACCAACTCCCCCAACGTCAAATACTCCACGATCTTGTTTGGTGTTTGTTTCGGGCGCTCCGGAGCAAAGTAATCAACCGGAGCAGCAGCAACCTCCTCAGTCCTCTGTAATGTACTATATCCCTTCTGAATCAGGTACACAGCCCTCATCAGGAGTTCAACAGCCTATTACAGGACCACTAATGTATGGTAATCAGGTTCAGCCTCATCAAATCTCTGTGGCTCCTCCGATGTCTGCTTCTGAGACACTTCCCATGACAACTATGCGCCTCCCATCTGAAGGTGTTTCGGGCACTAGATCGGCCACAATGGCAGGAG
The DNA here is from genome assembly GCA_900617975.1 of Rodentolepis nana. Lineage (NCBI taxonomy): Eukaryota > Metazoa > Platyhelminthes > Cestoda > Cyclophyllidea > Hymenolepididae > Rodentolepis > Rodentolepis nana. The sequence goes on along the minus strand of UZAE01000391.1, from coordinate 7,724 downwards.
ATGAGGCGACGGGCTTAAACGCGGCCCGAGTGGCAGCTAATGACGCGCATGTCGTTGCCTCAGCAACTGCAGCCCTAACTACAAACCCCACTCTGATTGCGAATAATGCAGGTGGCGGTGGTGGTCAAGTTCAAGGCCAATTGATCAATTTTAACTCCCCCCTCCATCAACAAAATCAACCATTAAATCATCCGCCACCTCCCTCCTCTACGGGAATGGTTTGTTGTCCTTTTGCAATGCTAACATTCCATGCGTTTACATGCCTGTGCGAAGTTAGAGATCGCAAGTTCATTGTCCTTCAGTATACTCCTAGTGAGCTGAATACTAACCGCGCACTGGTTTTATATGTCTAGTAATCGAGAGGGTTTTTTACCAGGCAAGCTCAGTCATTCTATTCCTCAAGATGGCTGTTGACAATGCTTTCTAAATGGGCACTAGTAAAAATCAGTCGCCATATGGCAATATTTAACAGCGAGATGGTTTATTTTCTAATCACTGGTGGCAAGTGGCTTCGAATTGACAGTAAGGCTTGGTCAGTTGTGATGGGATAATGTCAATAAACATATGCTTATTTGGTTAACTAGTTGCCAATAGACTAGTGATCGATCGATGGCTAACAATTGTTTGTACTTGCGACAGCAAATCGATATGCAGTCAAAGTGGTCGCCAAACGGTGAAGAATTAGAGAGTAAATTTTAGTTAAAAAGGGAGGTAATGCCAATCGGAGAACAGATGATGCGTCAAGTTGTTATTGTAACTTTGGAATTAACGCGTTTTTCTTCGCTTTCAGATGTGAAAAGATACTCCTGTGAAATCAATGTATATGATTGACGGAATTTATCATGTGTAGCATTTGTCCCTTGAATTCAAATATTTACTTGTTAAAATATAGAAAATCGTAACTTTCCTTTGACCCCCCCTACTCTCTGTCAGTCTGAATTTTTTGTATTGTAGCTTGATGTTTTAGTGTAAAAAGCTTCGTGAAAAAATATGGTATCATTATCTAACATGCTTCTTTGTGTGTCACTACTTATTTGCACTTCTTTGTGTGGATTTGGCTGTATAAGGAAAGGAGAAGTAAAATAAGACATTTGGATGGAGGCTTAAAGCACCCCCTCTCCGCAATTCCATCAAAAAAGTTAGCTTCTGGGTCAGACAATGTTTGGGCTGGTATTCCCCTTAAAAATCGAACGATCTTCCTGAGGTGTAACCGTATGCAACCTTTTTTTAACAAGTTGGAAGACCTGGAGTTAATTAGAATCACGTATCTCTTAGGGAGCTGGAAATGAGTGAGTGGGATGTAGAATTGTCCTTAGAGGAGTTGTATTTGGATATGATAAATGAGCTGGTGAATTTCGGAATGTCTGTTCGATATTGATCATCAGACAATTAGGAAGCCCAGATGTTTGAGTCGTTGTGCTCCCGCTGCTACAACCTTTGTAATGAGAACGATAACCACTGAAAGGGGGCGGAGTTTGTAGATGACCTAGCTGGCCTAGCCCAACGTTGGTGTCAAACAATGTTTATTTAATTAGATCTAAGATTTTGTCGTGCAATAATGTACTTAATTCAGCCTATTCGATAAACATGTGCCTAAATTATACACTTAGGCGTTTGTTCGTATGGGTAGTCATTCTTGTCTATGGTTCAGAACATTGTGAGCTCTCAGTACCATGAATGAAACTACTGCACAAATGGGTTTAAATATGAACAATCAGTGTTTGCCATATCTTTCTGGGAGGTCAAGGATACTGAAAACCCCGTGTGCGAAATGTCCGGTTGATAAAGGGGTAGCAGAATTAGGATTTCTCACCTAACAGTCTCTATGAAGCCACCCTCTGATAAAAGTAAGTTTTAAAACGAACTTGCTAAAAGTATTTGAGAGCTATAGATGGGATAATGGTTTTGGAATGAACGAATTGATAATTGAAGTAATTGAGAGCACTGTTACAATACTTTAAGAATGCAAGTTGGACAGAGTTTCCAGCACAGTAAACTAAGAGGCCTGAGAAGCTCAGCGATTACATTTTCGGTGTTCTATTCATCATTTAAACTTTAAAATACGAAACTTTCTTCCTAAAGAGCATAAGCAAACAAAGACATTGCATTTCATATAGCAGATTGGACCTCGGAAAGACAATCGGAAGTTATAGCAAATCGTAGAAGAATAGGCTGCATATCTTAGTCATCTTCACAAAATAAATCAATATTAGAATTATTTTTTTGAAAAATGACCCCCAAGTACATTGCATCCTATTGTATTAAGAGGGTTCATGTGAACTAATTTCGAACACAACTACTTTAAAATTCGAGACAATAGAGAGGATGTGATTCGCGATGCCATTCATCAATCCAGTTGGATATTTTTTCGAGGATAAGGCTTCGAGCGGTTCGTACCTCTACGGTGTCGTTCGGATGACTTCCACGCAAATCTAGATGATGAGCTCCACGTCCAATGCGGATTATTGTGGCACCAGGAGCAGATGTCTCATTCAAAACTCCAAATGCTGACCAAGGATCTAAGTCACCATTACTAAGCATAAATAAGATAAACTTAAGAATGACCTTCAATTGTAAACAAATTTTGTGCCTTCTTAAGTTATTAGATGACATAAACTATGTTCGATGAATAGCCTAGTAATTAAATCGGATTATAATTCGGCTTGGCGCAATACTTCACGATTGTCGTGACCGCGTTGCCAATATTAACCCTTTAACGCCCAACAGGACCGTACAGTCCTCTTTCAAAATAAGCTCCACTGGTACTAGACTCGTAACAGAAGGTGCTATTGCAGTTTGAAACATGTTCAATATGCCTCTAAACTTCACCTGATACCACCAAAAAGCATCAGATCGGCATCGATTGGGTGAGAGACACGTATGAGTGCGGTTGGGTGCATTTTTCAAAAAAATAAATCGGGCGTTAAAGGGTTAAAAACGCCTACTAACCTCTCTGCCTATAAGTCGCTTATCGGTGTTTCCAAGCTATCTAACATCCATGCTGAGAATTTTACTCGCCCATTTAGTCTTCTGTATCAGGAGAGTAGATGAAGCAGATATTCTTAAACTAAGACTGGAGATATTAAAATATTTTATTACACTAATTGCCTAACCAGGTCGTTTAAAGAATGTGCACTAATGAGCCTCCCGCAAGTGAAATCCGAACTAGTTTGATTTCGTGCTAAGCATAAAGGTACCTGCTCTACTTACGAATGTCCAGTACTTAGTAAGATAATATAACCAGCTTATAAACTAACCTAAATATAAGCCTGGTATCAGTGGTAATGTCCTTGGCCCACCATTGCAATCCAGCCCAATTCATTCGAGGTCGAATTCCAAATCTGTCTTGACAACTATTTGAGAATTCGATCGGGTCCCATCCTCTTGGTCTGAACATGTCGATTTTCCCATCAGAGCATATTGGATTGGTCATTTCCATACATGTCTAAAAAAGGCATTTTCATTGATTAGAAAACATCTAAGAGCAAATATTTACAAACCTGCAATTCCCAGCCCCTAGAGTCCAGATTCTCGGAACCAGAGTCAAAAGAAAGACACGTGTCTTCCTGTTTGTAATTATAAAGAGAAAAGAAGGCGCAAGCAAACTTTTCAACCTGCGGTGAAAGTTTTCCTTGAGTTGGACAATTGACCATAGCCTTACAAAACTCCTATAACAATTAAAATAAGCAAAACCCATTAAGTGTTTTAAAAATTATTAAGTACTAAGGAATGAGAAGTTATGAGATATACCTTCACAGGCCACGCTGGAAGTTCTCCAAGAAAGGATGTGCTGTAGGGATAGTTTGCCATAGCAAGAGTGACTAAATAGTCTTCCACAAAATCTAAAACGAAATCCCCATTTGGAAACGGTTTGCATGTCTTGAACGCCCTTGAGAGATCACTCAATCCATTCGCTGAAATGGAGAAAAGTAGAATTGAACTCTCGATAGGGAACTTACGCTTCTTTACAATTTCATCAATTAGAGACCAGATTTGGCGAATTTCTGATGTGCATTGTAAACCACCACCTTGTTGATAAGCCCTAGTTGTAACTTGAAAAAACCCCCGACAGTCACTCATTCCAGGAAACAGCCAAACTGGTGCTGAAGCCGCTAAACCACTGAAATATGTAGAACATTAATTATAAGTCAAATAGTTCATTTCATAGCCATTTAATAATGTTACGCACCCAGCAACAACATTCGGAAAAGATTGCCTAAACCAAGCAGTCAACATGCCACCATAAGAACCGCCGAAAGATATTACTGGAGAATTTGCAAATTTGCGATTTGCACACTTGAAATCGGTGAGAAGTTTCGCATAGTCAGCCAGTGCTTGTTCAGCGATCAGGTAACCAAAGTGTTTCCGATCCTAAGACCAAAACGGGAACCACATTACATACGCTTCTATTAAACCTACAGTGAATGATTGATTGCCAAAGGGTAGAGACGTGCCATAATAGCGGTGCTCAGCGAATATCACAGCACCGGTCAATTTTTCGGCCAATTCAAACATGAACCCCTATATAATAAACACGGAATAAAAATGATAATTACCGTATTTCCGGCAAAGTGCTCAATTGACCCTTCATTCCCAGTGTAAAACAATATTGGCCCGCCAGGTTTCCATTTCTCTGTGGAGAGTAAGTAGGTAATATTGAATTTGTGCGAAGGACCAAAAGAAAAATGGTCAAGCTAAAACGTAATGATGTAAATAAAGCCTTTACAAATTCCGTAAATGAATTCTTTTCATAATTAGGAGGTGGTTTAATTTTTTCTCCAAGTCTTATTCTGTGAGATAATATCGAAAGAGATATTTGGACAGTTAATACCAAAATCAACAAGCAGTTTAGACGCATAGTCACGGTCAGCGAGCTTAATGTTGAAGTGATATGGCTAAACGCTACTAAACAATGGTCAAAAAAGCAAATCAAATCAAAAAGGTATAGATATATAATGTCTAAATTTAACAGATCGGCGGGTTTATAAAAATTAATACAATCATTTTAATATAATTGAGTGATTCAGATACTTGCTTCGTAAATCTTTATAATTAGAACTTAAATCTCTATTATATCTATTAAAATTTTTGGGCTACAAATAGGGTTCTTCCAGTCTCCACTTTCAGCAACCACTGAATCTATCAAAAATAATTAAAAAGACATTTATAATACTGAGTAATTATAGTTTCGGTACGTGCAAATTTTATTTTGCCTATTTTGCATTGCAAGTTTCAGTGCAAGTATAAATATTTCATATTTATAAACATTTACATCAGGTTAAATAGAAAAATGAAGAAAATATTCTAAGAGATTGAACATATTATGAAAACGAGCGAGTAGTTTTGAATGTGAGGAAATGTAATAATTTTCCATTACGAAGTCATTTTAGGTTTTGTGAGTTTTTAGAGAAGTCAGAACAACAAAACTGAAGTAAAAACTATAGTTTAAGTTAGTTTATCAGTATTTATGGTTAATATTTTTGTGGTGGTGTTGGCCTGGCACTACAGAAGGCGCAATCTTACAATGTATCCGGAGGTAAATTTTATATTTTAGGCCAATCACAAGCTTTGTTGTCACGCACATTATTCAGGCAATTCTGCAAATTATAAATGTGAGTTAAGTCTATAATGGCTATCTTTCGGTTATTCTATTTTCTAAACTATAACTATTGTTTATTTGAACTGATTTTTACTAAACGTAAATTTTAACTTTTTTAAATGAGCAATATATGAACGTTCAAGTTTTTAATTTCACATATAATTAGAATTATCATTTACATTTTATTAATTTTCCCTTCGCTTTTAACAAGCTCTTGTACTCTTGGCTTTATGGTAATAACTATTTAACATTTAAACAATTCCAGCCAGAATATTAAATCTTCCTTTATATATATCGTTTGCTTTGCAATTATTATTTGGCTCCTGAAAAGTGGCACTGATCAATTTGGAAGCAGACACGTATTACATGTTCTGCACTATACATTCTTCATTCTCACTTGGGTAGTGCTTATCATTCGATTCTATGTCGAATATCCGTATCATATAATGGACTGAAAAATCTGAAGTTAGGGCGCAAGTCTAACCTATCTCGACGTGCATATTCCTCTCTGAATAGGCCTACTAGGGCATTGGTGATACCCTACAATGTCGTAAAATTTGAAAGCTTGAAAGATTCTCTGTATTGGTATTGACAATAAAAAAGACCTCGTACCTACCTCAATTAACCCCATTTACAAAATTAATTATTTATATTGAGAATACAATGTACTTCCATATTTAAGCACCTAAATTTATAATAATACAACATTACTAATTTTTAGTAACATTTATTTATTTCAAATGGCAGGCATTTTGATAGTTATCATTAGCCCTTTAGTTGACTTCGGGCTTAACAGAAGGGAAGAACATTAAAGTGAGAAGAATTCGACAGGGGAAAAGAAGAGCGATTCACAGATGTAAAAGACAGACAGACACAAAGGCAGAGAAAAGGCTAGATGAGTGCTGTGAGGGGTCGAATATGGCATACAGTGGGGTGTTGGTAGTTTAAAGTGAGAAGTCAACTGCCAGTTAATAGACTTTTTGGCCGTATGAGTATACGTTTGCCCAGGGTGCACCACGTGGAGGTAAGTCTATCGCACACCCCATTTTTAGTAACATAATTTGTAATTTTTAAACGTGTTTCTTCCTTCTGACTAAAATATGTGCTCTTATTTCATGCTTTTCTAACGGTCTTATTCGTATATTTAAGTTCAATAATCAGCTAGGTGCTTAATTGACAAGACTGCGTGAGTAATATGCATGGGGCAGAATGTACTGTTTTATCCAAATGATTGAAACAAAACTGATTGCATTTAACGTACTCTGGCTTTTGAAGATAATTAACAACCATCACATAATGGTCAGTTGAAGAAAGCTGTTGCATATATTAAGTAATTGATTGGCCTTTGTAATACATATTCGGTCTGCCATTGTTTTTTTGGTTCTGAAAATATCTATATTTAAAACATTTTGATTTCCATATTTCAATTTTGTTACATCTAGTATGAGATGCCTTGTATACCTTAGCACTTCACCCTATCTCCAGGTACCTTCAAGGGCTAAGTTGAGATATCGGGAGAAGATAAGGTTAAAAAATTGATTGTACATAACACTCGTAGTATAGAAAGCTCAGGTAGAAATTTGCGTCATGATAATCGGAATGAAAGTCGAATTACTCTGTGAAAGATAAACAAAGAAGAAAAATTTTCATTAGGCTTCGTTCAGGGTAAAATAGTGAATGGGAGCAAAATATGTGAAACACATATGAGAGTGGGGGGAGGGGGGAGAGGGAGGACCCAGTTATTATAAAGGTGATTACAACGCTTGCCTAAAAAGGATTTTGTAAAATATTTTTTTCGATCCCTAGGCGCTGGAAGGCCCTTCTTTAGGGCAAGTTTAAGGTAATGAAATTAGTGGTGGTTCAAGATTGCGCTTAATATGATGAGGGGAATAAATTATTTATCCATTGGCTTAAAACATGTATTTTAACATCTTAAATTTATGGAATGAAAATAATATTTTTAAACCAGATGTTATAGCTATTTTATGCAATTATATTTATTAACCTATTTTAGGGAATATTATATTACAGATGTGGGGTGTGTGATAGACTTACCTCCACGTGGTGCACCCTGGGCAACGTATACTCATACGGCCAAAAAGTCTATTACCTGGCAGTTGAATTC
>UZAE01000390.1:0-24466 GCA_900617975.1 Rodentolepis nana | reverse complement strand
ATTCCGTTCTCATTTCCAGACTGCTTCTGAATACCACTTAGGGCATACTTCAGCTTATCGCTCTTATTCATTCACTTCATCTTTATTGAAGGTACCGCAAAAGATTATAAATTACTGCTTTGCGACGTTAGCGATTGTATGATTTTGTTCTGTTAATAGCAAAATTGCTGATAGAGACAGACGAAGTCTTTAATTAGAGTATAGAGTATCTCTTGTCAACAACATCTGTACTGCTTTTATTTTTTGCTAAATCCTTCCGTACATTGTAGTTATTCTATGTACCCAGATTTCCGTTTTAAATCTCTTTCTCTGCCTTTCTTTATCTCCTCGGCCGCAACAACGTGTATCTTTATTCAATTTTTTTGCATATCACATTCAATTTCACTACTTGTTTGTTTTTTTGGCCATTTGGAGGAATAGATATTTTTATAGTGGGAAAAAAATCCCACTTCATTTTCCGTGATAGTTCTCTCAGTGATTTCGGAGTGATGTGATTTTCATTATCACCACTTTTTAACCAAGTGAATCCGAGATTGCTGCAAGTTGAAAGAAAATTAATCGCAATATGATTGAGTTGAATTGTGCATAAGCACATGTAAGTGGGATTGTGCTTAATCAAAATACTACTCTGAAATTACGAGGCAACATTTTGTCAGCAATTGAAAAAAAAATTATGCTAAAATCTGAAACAAATTGATATTAATTTAGAATAGTACGATGAAGGCGTTAGATGAAACTGTGGATTCACTCATGCACATTATCGCAAGAAAAGTGGGCAAAATTTTTCCTCTTTTTGTGAACGCCAAATATTGTCCCCAGGATTTCCAATCATCTAAATCTTGAATTGTGTTATTGAAACGTCATCACCAATTGATGTACAATAAATCAAGCAGGGGGATAAAAAATAATCGAAAGTTCATTTGAAAACATCTATTTAGAGGTATTTTATTGGTGCCATATCATAACTGATCCCTAATCCTATTTATAACGTGGAGTTTTGCCGCACTCATCTTGGGGAGGGGGTGGGGATGACTTAACAGATTACGTTAAGGAGGTGATGGTGTGCTCGTCAATATAGTATCTCAACTCCCTATTGTAAGGGATGCGCTCTAAGTGTCTGACCAAATGCGTAAATATGGCTTTTAGCTGGTGAGAGATTATTTAAGAATTGTGTAAGAAGAGCGAAACGTCACTATTGAGGGAGTACAATTCGAAATTTGCGAAACACGACGAGGCTGTTGATCGACTTCGCCTTCTATTTTCATTGGCAGTTTGGAAGAATTATATGATCTAGTAGCTATGCCATGTCTCTAGGGCGACTAATGAGGCCCACAAACCACCGTATGGGAGTTCTACGGGATCATTAATTATCCCTGGCGATAAACCCGACTTCTGCCGTTCCTTTTATTATTCAATCCTAATCAATTTGACTAAGTTATTTCGTTCACTATGACCTTTGATGACCTATGACCTTTGATTGTCCAGGGGATTGTGTTATTTACCAGCGAAAAATCTGGTTGTCCATTTTAAGTTCTCTTTACACATATCTCAAGTTCCATTTCTATCTTTTATCACATCATCTACTGTAAGTATGCAAAAATATGAGATGCTTAGTCGAAAGCACTTGTTTAAAGCCGCTGATGATAATTGTAACTATTGTGAATAAGGTCCTGATAAAAAACTTCCTTACACGTGTACTCTAATTACATCACATCTCGCAATGCTCATACAATTCCTTCTTTCCATTAGATTAATTCTTCAATAGCTTTATTACGTGCACACCCTGAAGTGCATGTGCATCCATTTCTCCGGAATTGTCGATATGTGTAAATTAGAAGTTGAATACCTAAATTTACTATGTACACGAGGAGAAATGGGGCATTTAAGGATATAAATTTTTTAATGATCGGGGAATTGGATCGATTAACCTGGTGCGATGTTTAGGGTCACCTTCGCTGTATACTTGCCCCTACCGTATCTGTGTTGGCATGTCCTCTCATACAAAGTAGTACTTCGTATATCGTAGATGGTATAAAAATTTGCATCAAATGTAGATTTTTTGATATCTGAAAATGTTCAAGCTCACATCTACTGCTCGTACCTACCGAATTTTCACAGTTTAGAATGGCCAATTAGGATTACTGGAAGTCAATCATTTTGTCTGGTTTCTCAGACCCATTTCGCTTTGGCTTTTTTTCCTATCAGCGTGGATCTACAACACTGGCACCTTTAATTGAAGTCATCTTAGTCATTGTTTACAGCAAGCATAATTGAAGTAGAAATCATACGTATGCAAATGGATTTGTTTAAAACCCCGGAAATTGACTTCATGTATTGGTGAATTTTAATTCATAGTAAGCCAAATATTTTAAGTTTTTGTCCAATCAAAGTGTCTGAAATCGAGCAGTATTTGTTCCCTGTAAGTTCGTATCTACAGGATCCGGTGTTCACTGATCAGATAAGTAATTGGGACAGTTGGTCTTACCACTTCATCAACTTGTTTATAGTGACCAGAATATTAAGGTGAAAGTGTCATTATAATTTTGTTAGGCGAACTCACAATTGATGGCATAATAACTATGTGTACCGCCAATATTTTGGTCACTGATTGGATGAAAGCTAGATTTCTAAATAGATACTTGCCGCATTAGCTAAAAATAGCGATGGAATGTGATGGTGCATACGCATCATCCCTTCTACAGTACTAAATCCGCGTGTTTTTTTATACGTTTATATACACAACATCGGCATAGAGGTTGCATATGGGCTATGTTATGGTGTCTGAAATTTTTTGTAGACGATTCCGTATTTTTTTGCCGGATTGGTTTCGTACCAAAGTGTTTTTAACTATGCAAATATTACCTTTGTGGATCTATAGCAATAATCTGGAATGGGGTTCATACTTTGAACTAATTGATTTACCGTGGTCGGGTTATCGATATTATTACTATTATACAGCACCTGATATCCGCAACAACGCAGATCGAAATCTTTAACCTTTTAGTTTGTAGCTCCTTTTAGAATAGCCTAAATTGTGGAAAATTATTTACAAATTTTATTATGCATGAAGCATCATAAAATAAGGAATAGCAGAATGGTCAAAGGAAGTGTTAGAGAATTCAAATCATACCATCCAAAATCTTACGCACAATTTTTTTCTAATGATCACAATTCATTTCTTCTTGTTCGATGTTTTGAAACTTCGGAATCCGATCATTAAATGCCGAGTGGATAGTTAATTGGTCATTCACCTTTCATGGACTGGGTGTTCGGGATAAAATTGAGTTTTACTAGGAAAAAGTGATTGGTATTTACAAAATTCGATTGAATTAAGAGAACTCCAGTAGACAGGAGAATCGTTCTATTATCAAAGAGGTTTTCGTGAAATAACCACCATTGACATTCATTTTTGAATTTTCACCACCATACATGTGCCATATGTTTGGCTACTCATTTTTCCCAGGGGTTAACTACTACAGTCATAGATAATTTCAAGTAGGCATCAGATTTCAGTATAAGTTCATTTTAAAAACGTGAGGATCGTCTAATCATCGTCGAAGGAGAACACATCCGAGAGCCATGATACTTTGAGGAAAAGTAGTCCGTATGACTCTAGGAGTGCCCTTCGAATCGTATTTAAGCCAATTTCTCTTTTATTATGTTATTTTCTATTAGAAAACGAACTAGTTTCAATTTGCCCATAGAATTCTTCGCCATTGTCAGTCTGCTTTTATAATCCTTTTCGCATGGAACTGAGCTCTGGATAATTGAAATGCTAGTAGTATTAAAGATATTTAATTGTTGAGGTTGGAAAATCCAATTACCTGTATACACAAATACTTAATCCCGTGCTATGTTGTTCTTACACCTCTATGCGAAGGCAGTCATTTCGTCTGTTATTTTATTTGCTTCCACAACCTTGTAGTCTTCATTGCGTTTCTCTATTTCATGCTGGTTTGCTTTCATTGTGTTCAAGAAGCCTCGAGCAACAATCATAAACTCCTTATTTTGATAATCGATACAAGTTATCCTCTTCCATGACTTGGGCTGTTTCCAGTTATCATTCTCTTTGTCCATTAATGGAGAAGGCGTAGTGTGAATGATATCTTCAAGTTGTTTTCGCTTTCTGGAAGTTCGTATACCTTCACCACTAACTTTGAAATTATTTTTTCTTGCCATGATTTGACATTTCTCCCAGACTCTTACATTTCTGCCAGTAGATTAAACTGTCGATATAGTTTTCGGCCTCTTTGTGTGTTTCCCCTCTTTTTATAGCAAACCTCTGCTGAATTTTTTGCCTGATTCATTTGTTGAAGAAATAAAGATCGCTTAGTAAAAATATTTTTGGCTCTAAAAAATGTAGCATTAAATTGATCTGTAGAATCCCATTGAGCATCGACGAATGGGTGCATTATTTCGCTTTGAAATATTTTTTTCAATTGTTTCAACTCTTAAGATGTTTATTATACCTTGCCGAATAGGAGAAAGAGGAAATGAACAAAATAATTAAGAGAATTCACTCTGTGATGTCTTATCTTCACAGTTAGACTCTCACTTTCATGGGCGTGATTATTTAGAGCTAATTTGACTGTTGCTTGAAGTTCGTGGTTGTTCTTATCGTGCTCAGTTGTAAGTTGGCTAAAATTTTGCCATCAAGTTGAAAAGCAGCCTTTTATACTTAACTTCACCTACTGTGTTTTTTGTTAATATTGTGCTTGAATCACTCGGTCCTCATTGATACTAATAATCGTTAATATACTCCCTTTTCTTATTATTTCAGCATCGGCTACCCTGTTGTTACCCTGGGTTTCGGGTTGAAGAGCCTACTTACACACCAGCTGCGTTTGGTAAGTCCTCCTTGTGAGTTGCAGCATACTTTGCCCATGTCCTTTCTTAGTATGCGAGGCCTGCCTTTCTCAAAGTAGTGTCTCATTTTTCTCTTATGCTGCCGCTGTCACCGTTATGTCAGTGCTTTCGACTACGGGAACCAATTAACTCGCTTTCATCGTGCGTAGTCTTTTGCCTTCCTAAATGACTATTTGAGTCATAATTTTGGATGACTCATAGATTTAGGGACTTTGTAGTTCCGCATGCAGCGTAAAACACTAAATACGAATTGTCACCGCATCTGAAGTTTTTTTTGCGAAAGTTCTAAGGTTCTTTTCGCTTTGCGATTAAATGGGTCGTTTCGTTTGAATTTTCTCTTGAACCTTCTTCATTTGTATGTTAGATTGAATTTCGAATTTACTACTTCTTACTCTTCTTCTTTTTTCTCCCATATTTCTTTGCTTTATCGTAAATAGTTATGTGCATAAGCTCTATGCAATTAATTGCCGTTTTAATTAGTTTTTCTCTTCAGTTCACTTAGTCGATTAGGGCTTATTCACCCAACTTCTTTTATGAATTACTATTAAATTCATAATACACCACGTGCCTTCTAATTGTTTAAATTATTGCGAAAAGATGGAGTATGTACGCGATTTTCCTATTATCCTTCTAGATGGAAACCAAAGAACTAAAATCACACACTGGTTTAATCCACTTAAGCCAGTCGTATCGCTTTAATTGTCGATTTCGGCTAAAAATCCAAAAATACCCACAAAGTAGCGGTAGAAGGGGAAGACAACTTTAATTGTGCTACAATATACAATTTCTTTGGACAGTTTGCGCACTACACAACTTTTTTCCCACTTAGTCGGGTTAAACCCTGATTTTAATACATTATTGAAAAGTAACACTAAACAAAATTTTTATGTCGTCAAGGCGTAAATTTATACTTATTGCTTACTTTTATTTCCGAAGAAGTGTCATAATGAATTGTCTCGGTGACTAGATCAATAGGCGAGGGAGTTGTTAGAAATGTGTGCTATGAGTTAATTTTATAACTGCTTTCCCACTAAGCTTTATTATGAATACGATGAATCATTTTTTCCTGAATGGCTATAAAAGTAGGGTCTAAATCACTTGTGCAACATAATGCACCGTAATAATGAGGGCAGTGCGTTAACTTACGAAATAATTATCAGACATCTAGTGTACTGCTTCATTAATTAACTGTTTTGATTAATAATTATTATTTTTAATATAGTGCTTCAAGGCCACTTGGCGATATCAGTACCTTAGACTTTCTTCTGAGCTAAATTTTGGTTGTTTAGCTTCCATTCCTTTCGTTAACTGAGCGCCAGCGATATGTGAAAAAAAATCAGTTCTTTGGTTTCCATTGCAATTCCCCGAGAGTGTATAATCTTGAGGAGTCGCTAATTCTTTGCAGCATTAAGATTGTTAAAATTTTAGTTGTCTGTGTTTTAGTTTGCGATGCATAACCATTCACGTGGTTTAGTAAATAAATTTGTGCGTATGTAATTTGAGTTTTCTTATGTAAATCAGCATGTACTAATCATCTCATCTCTAATGCAAATCTCCCTACGGCCCTACAGAAATTCTCCTACAATATCGATATAAGTAGAAGCAATTTAACATCCTTATTTACGTACTATGTTGTTTCAATACATAACCACTCAGGCGCTAAGATGCTTCTTGAAAGTGGTTGAGCGCTCGGAGTAACTATGTCGCTACTGCTAAAGATGAGCTCATGGGAACCACAGAATCAATCACTGTATGCCTAGTAGATGCGTGAGTTTCTCAATGGGGATAGTTTTAGCCTTTTCTTGTAATATGTGATGATGCATTTTCGAATGCGACTCATCTTTTATCATTCACTTTCGCCCTATATACATGACTATACGTGGCTTTGTTTGCTTTGTTTATGATCTTATTCAATTTCTTTTAGCGACGGCAAAGCCAAGTGGAGACACACAACTCGAAGTACTTTTGCCTTCTGGACCTTGCACTTCCCGAAGAGGCTAGGGCTCTTAATCGGAGGGGTATGTCGCACACTCTTTAATTTATTGATTTTGGGAAAGATAAACTTATGTATTCCCTGTGTCTAGTTACTTTCAAAATCAAGGCAATATTTAATATTGATAGGTAAATAAACTGCGCATGAAGAAACATATAAATCGCTTGAAGAAACTAATTTATGCTTTATAAATTAACGTTTCATTAGGATGCAAATTGCGAACTAATGAGGTCAAGCGTCTTCTTGCTGTGTCCCTACTTGCAAAAGCTTGTCTGTGCCATTTGATCTTTTTGATTACCTGGCCAACCTGATCGGCCTCCTCTTTGGCTCCACCAGCAGAAACTAACTTAGTTACTGTGACAACTAAAGGGCGCTGGCCCAATTAAATCCATTGGTTTTCGAGATATGTTGGAACATTGCTGGAGTTGATAATAGTGAATACTTTAAAAGAATGTGTGTAGCTTAACTGTGATTTACGAAATATTTAGTGGGATAGTGGTTATTTTTTATTAGAATCAAGTCTCCCTGCGTCTGCCATTTTTCCTTTATGAGTTTGAAATCCCACTGTATAGCTATTTAAAATCTTTCTCTTGCTGTGACTTTTAAGGTCTATCTTGCCCCCAGTGCTCTGTCAGGCTGAGGGAAATAGGCGGAGTCAATGTTATCAAAATTTTAGAATATCTAGTTTATTCTTCTCCACAATGAAACAAGCGACCGGAAATCAGGATGTCATATGCACTATCGTCTCTAGTTGATTTGTCTGTCAAGTAATTTATATCTGACTTGAGTTGTTTGATTTTTCTCCGTTACTAGTACCTTATTACCAACCGAGAAACAATAGTTCTTGTTTCATCACTCTGAATTAGGGAGTGCGTTTTTGGAACGATCAGAAGGAGATAAATTCTCCTTGAATAGCAAGTTTGTCAAACAATAATGATTTATTTTGGTGAGGCTTACTTTTTTGGCCAAACATTTGTTCCATCGGTTGCACGTGTGTGTCTCCTTGGCATAATCTGAAAGGAAATATCTGACTCTTTAAAAAGGTTATATCTGCCGGCATGCTTTATAGAGATAGCAAGAGAGATAATTGACACAGGCAACAGAAATGTTTGGTGCTATCACTTGCTCCAAGTGGAGCAATAAAACTCCGCATGAAAATGTTCTAACTCCACTGATTTTTCTTGATATAAAGCTATTTTTAACTTATAGTCCATTTCACATTTAAAAATTGTTACTCTATTAGCCTGTACCAGTCTGCTAATAATACCTATCTAGAGGTCTACGAAACACTGTCTGGCGTGTTGACGGTCCTTCTAGCATTTCGTCAATGAAGTTTATCTTTATTTCTTTGGGGGAAGGGAAAAGAGTAATTCACCATATTATAAAAATGCATCTGATCTAGTATCCTACAATACACTCCACAGCAGTTTTTCTAGCAGCTTCTAATTTGTGAAATCTCTGAGACATTTTGATGTCTCACAAATAAATAACAATAAATTTAAGAAAGTGTCAATTTGAGTATAAATGACATGAGGTGCTCTCAGTAGTCTTATGTTTTTCTTCTCTTCATTTTCGAAGCTAAAATTTTTGACTCGCACTTCCTAGCTTTGTATCACAACATTTAAGGCTATATTTTATTTTGGGGGTGTCTAGTTCGGTGACCACATCTGTTCGAACTCAGCAATAAGAGAAGAAAGCCAGCTTTGGCGAATTAAATGCCTCAAGAAACCGTTGGTCTTGTCCATATTTGCTAAGACCATGGCCTGCGTATACACCAAAGGTCTGACAACTGCTGAAATGCACTAATTAATAATTACAAGTTAGTGATGGTGATGTTAGTGGGCTTAGTTGACTATCTGCACTTATCGATGCTGATGAATCAGCTGCAGATTGGGCGAACAGTGCATTTGCGCAAATCATCGGCTAGGCAGAGCTATTGCCGACAATCAGGCTTTGCGGGTTTGATTGGATTTCTTCAGTATTCTTAATTAATCTTAAATACACTCGGCTACTTTCTAATACGGCTTCCAATGGAAAACCAAATTTATCATTTGGTCCTTGCGCTTAATAGAGACATATTTATTTAATGTTGGCAATAAAATACGATTTTGACATAGGGATGTAAAGCTATTGTTGGTGTTGGATTTACAGAATTGCATTGAGAGTGAAATGTGAAGCGATGATTCGTAAGCAGCATTGTTTGTATTTAAGAGACTCGCGTGGGTTTATTATTACGTTTATTGGTAGCAATTGACTTGGCTTTCATCATTGAGAGTTTGAAATTTCTTTCAGTTCCATTTTCACCTATTTCACAATCAATATCGGTTTCGTTCAACAGCAGGCAAATGGTTGCATCTCAAATTGTTCACTATTTTTACATTTTTGCGCCTTTCGGTTACTTAAACGAGATAACAAGAAATCAAGTAGTGGGTATGTGGTGAAAGATTTATGAAAAAAGTAACAAAATTTGAAATGTGTTATGATCTGCATATTCTACATTCCAAACAAGTGTCTTATGATTCTCATTGAGTGGCCTTTTGAATGGTCGTTTTGGCTGTAATTTAGGTGAGTTGGGCAACGGTCAGTTGGCAGCGATGGGACCACTCACCAATGCCAACCATACAACACCAGCGACCAATTCAACCTCACCAAATAACCACAGCAACACAGGCACCAATTTCCCGGCTGTGACATCTTCCAATGCCAACTCCAATGTGACTGCCTCTTCCTCAACGAAGAACTCAAAGAAACAACAACAGCAACAGAATATTGCCAACGGAAAGGCCTCTGGAGCTATTGTTGCCTCCTCTTCATCAACTTGTGATCATTCCCCCGCTTCTACGATTAACCAAGCTGTATGTCGTTTTCTACTTTCTCATTAAAACATTTTGCTACTTCTACTTTGATTTAACCTACGACCTACACAGGTTAGAGTTTAACTTCAAAATATTTCATTATTCTAGTAAATTTTTGCGCGTACAAGCTAAGGTTTCTTTGTTATTTGATTGTTGAAGGCTAACCCACTGTCTGACTGATGATGTTTTTACCTGTCAAGCCGCTAAGGGCCTCCCACACCCGCATGATGATGGAGGGTATAGGAACCGCTACCTTTAGTTGGTTTTTTGTTCCTTTCTGTTATTCAAACGAGTTTTCATATTTTTGTAAGAATGATAATCTCAGAGCTTCTGTTTTTATTGGGAAAAAATGTAAAATAACCGTTTATTTTGTAAGTTTGGTTTGTCTCAGGGTGAGTTAAGAAAACTTTGACAATTTGTAGCTGGCTCATCGGTAAAAAATTTCCAACTGATTGGCGTATTGAATGCAGATGCAGAAGTACACTATCAGATTAAAACAAAGACTCAAGCAACGATGCGTAAAACTGAAGAGCACGTGTTCTATAATGGTGCTGGGTATTTCAAGGAACTGCCTACAGATGTTGAAAAACTGTTTGAATTTCAAATAAGACTTCATTCCATAACTGTCCTTTTATTTTAGTGTAGCACGTTTAGTAACAAATCGTTGGCCAATAATTCACCATTGATGTTTATCAGTAAGAATGGTAATCAGATAACCAGGATACAAGCGGGTTTTAAATGGAAGCACTGCTAAACTTACTCAATCGAATAGTATCCCCAACGCAAAGGGATAAAAATCCAGTCTTGCACCCCTGATTATCATAGTATGTGGGCTTTGGAGTATTTTATACTCATCTACTTCAATTTTTACTGATTAGAAATGTTATTTGTTTTAATTGGAAGCCTGTAAGCCTAAAGCTCATGTCCTCCGCGATCATATTTTGTCTCGGGTCAGTCAGATCCCATTGTCCTCAAAACGACCAATTGCCCTTATCTACCAATACACGGGCTCATATCAGTCTTGACAACTTAACAGTTATCTGAGTCGAAAAACTCCAAACGTAAGCAGCTTAAAGACCACCTGTTTTCCACTATAAAGCCCTTTCTTGGTTTATCCAGTGCTTTGGAAGAATGAAATTTCTTCTTACCTGTCGTTTTGAGTTCACTTTAGCACTGCCAGTGTCCGGTTGGCAATTAGTTTGTGTCCTAAGTCAGACTTAATAGTCGTTCTTTACAGAAGGATTTATCTAAGTTAAGCCTACGGGAGAACTGGTTAGGCGGTTAATCGTTGTGTGTACTAATTTAAATGTCTCCTGAACTGCTCTAGCACGGCAGGGTAATTTTCCCTTATTTTTATCAAATCCACTTAATTTTGATATACAATCCTCTGTCAACTCATTATTCCATCCTACTCACCTTACTATTTCGTAGATGTGACAATCGTTGATAAGTTTACTATTTCTTAATAAGGTGCCCCAATGACTGTCATTTACCTGCAGTTTATGCCGTTTGGCTATTTTTATGGGCTGTGCGTATTAGTCACCCTTTAATACCGACTCAAACACATAGCAAAGCTCAACGGAATTTATCCACGATTATCCCTTTAGGCTCAGGTCATTTTCATTGTCATTTTCTCTTACGCGTGAAGTTTGACGTTCGTATTATTTTCTTACTCCTTTTTTTCTCATTGTAGACCACAGACAAAAAAGTATTTCCACTTGAAGGAAGCGACCAACACCAGAATCAGCAACTTGTAGGTTATTCAGGAGAAGGGATCTCTTCAAGTTGTTCTTCCCTCTCTGGTCAGGATGCTCCTCCCTCCACTACAACCGTAGCAGAGACACGAGCAGGCGCCAAGCGGACACCACCAGCACCGCTCGCTCAAATCACCTCTTCCGCCTCGAACCACAACCGTTCCAAGGGGAATGACAAATCCTCTCGAACTGGCAAGGATTCATCTGTTTATCGGTGAGAACAGTTACTAATAGTGTTGATACTCTCCACTAATGACTGGAAGTGCAAAGGTGTTAGGACTAGTAGCTAAGTATCTTGTTTTGGTCTCTAACTATTCTACGGACTGTATATTAATCTTCGCTGTTACAACAGAAAAGATATAGCTCAAAGGGTAGAGAAAGATACTGTGTGTATGCTATGTGTGTGAACTGATTGCGGATGTCGAAGTAGTTCGTATGTACAAATCTATTATATATGGGTCAAATGCACTTTTAAACAAATTGCTCAAACAACATAGGAGTTATGGTGACATTCCTTAGCGCGCGTTGCGGCAATTCTGTCTGAATCGATCTAATGGATTAACTCCTGGCAACAGTGACTGTCCCCAACGCATTACTTGGGCGTGGCTATCCCAGTTCATGTAAAATATCAATGAGAATATGAGGCCACTACAAGTACTCGTAACTTTTCACTGGGAAGGCGAGAGCTTTCAGTCTCCTCTTGAGAAGAAAGCAGTGATGTTTAATGTTTGATTGCCACTGTAAAACACGGGAAATCAATCCTACTCAGTCCACTATGTCTTAAGGAAAGTTTATCACGTGAACCAGTATTAAGAGCACCGGTGTCGCATTTATCCATATTTATTTAACAACTAACAATGGGATATGTGCGCCCATCCCCAAACTATGTATGACTATTACTTCTTGACGAGAACAAAAGGAGTTACATGACCAAAATTCAATAGGGGTGCAGAAAGTAGACCCTTCGGTCCAGCGTAGGGGCTTTTCAGGAGTAATATTGCTAATTGCAATGACACGCCACTCAACGTGTTGGTGTATCTTTACACTTTATCCCCTCTTAATACGTACGTTCAAACAGTAATGTTATTCCTATGTGGTATTCCATAACGTATACACTCTGAATTCGAATAATTCTATTGCCTTCATTTGATAAGCGGATAGTATTCTAAGGATTTCATTTCGTCTATTAGTGCTTGTACTTCAAGGCATTAAAATTGAATTTAAATGGAGAAACATCACCTGATTAAACTAGACAGTTTGTCGGGGCATGTTCATTCATGTATTCTATTTTGTTTTCCGTTTATTTGCAGTTAAATTTACTGTTGCATATATCAATGTGCAAGTAAGTTCAATTGAAATTGATCGTATCCCTGTCTACATGTTTTATAATTCGGTCAATAAATTTGTGTTCTTTCTCAATCTGGCGCTTATGTAGAAAAAAATTATTCGCTTGCAGAATTGACAGTTATTAAATGTGATTAGTCTTTGGACAACTATTTCTAACCCCATACTCTTCAATTTTGTTGGTATTGAATAATTCTCTTCTATTCCTCCACTTGTAGAATGGAAGATGAATTACGACGGCTTCGGCATGAGCGCCAAAGTATGCTGGTAACAGAGTCCGAACTGCGAGCCCAATTAGCCCAACTTACCACTCTGGAACGCACTTCACGAACCGAGACTAACCAAGCGCGACAGGAAGTCGAGTTTCTCCAATCAAAGCTCTCTACGCTCACTCAACGGCTTGAGGTAAGCTCTCTCTCCGCCGCACTGCCATTAAAATATCAAATCATGACCTCAGAGACTATAAAGTTTTTATGAATGTGCTTTTACAGCTTTATCAAATAGAATCCCGTATGTGACTTATAATCGGTGTACAAAGTGTGGTTTTTTTAATTATTATCCGCTTGGCACTTAAGTTTCTATGCGGGTGGGCCTCAGTTTCTCAAGGGTATCGTTTCTATTGCGAGCATCCTTGTCTTCGCTAATTGCATATAATTACAGAATAATATTAATCGAGTCTTTTAGCTTTCCTAAGCCCAATGAATCCGTAGATTTTTGTAGAATGTTCTTTTTATTACCGTATTAACTTACGCGCTTATTTACTATCTTTTTATTCCAATTGGTTTTTAACGGTCGGATACATTGTTTATATAGTACTTTCGAGAAGTTAGTAGTCATTTTTATGAATGGGATATGTAAAATCCGTTCACCAATCACGTGTTTTGGTATAGTAAAAATAGTGCAGTTTTGTTGTTGTTTGGATGGGGAAATGTCTAAGCACATGTACCGGAAGCATAAATTTATCTTTTCCTAGGTTCACCCATATTTGCACACACTCTTAGAAAAGTCACCTATCTATTGGTGGAAAATCGCAACACAACCTCCTTTCTTCTAAACTTTCTATTATGGTCATTCCGAACTCAAGGCTGCTTTGAAAAATGCAAACTAAAGTGTTAAGAGGAGAATTCCAAAATACTTCGGAGGTAGTTATTAAATTCCACTGGCATCTCTGCAGTTCATTAGAATTTAAGAGCTGCTCATTCAATTCCTAGCCTCAATACGACCTACAAATAAGCTATCATATTGTCTTCTTATTAAACACTAAAATGAATGCACGATGCCAATATTAATGCAATGATTTATGTTCCAAGTAGGTGGGCTCTGTTGTGGGCGCGCAGACGGGTATCCTCGTCTCTCTGTTGTTATCGTTACTTTTAAGATGTGGCTTCATTTCGCATTTCCTTTTTCCTTGTTGTTGGTGCTCCCATTATGTCATTTTCTTCCTCCGTCTTAGATGATTTACAGTTATAAATGTTACTGTCCGATGCTAGCTATTTACCATTCAAGAAAGCGGTCATTGGAGGCGGTTATTCTTTTTCCTCTTCTAAATTTTATGTCAAATTCAAATAGTAGGTGGTCTCCGCATAATGGATAAGTGATGCAGTATTTTTTTCTATTTCATCCATTTATCTTGGTGCCCATGAAAGTGTCATTGCACTCAAGTGTAATATTGATAAATATTTATTTGCTGTGCGTACCAATACTAACTTTGGTTAAATTTTAACCTAATGTAGTGACAACTCCTTAATAAGTCAGATACTTCACAATGATGTACGTGCTTGTGGCGTAATGGTCACGAGACTGATGCTCCTTCTATTTTGTAAGCCTTTTCCCCTCCTTGAGGTTAACTGGCTACTTTTGTCTTCTCTCCATCTGTAGACAGAGCGTGATAACTTGCAAGCGGCGGAGAAGAAGGCTGCAGAAGAGAAGCGACAACGCAGCAGTTTGGAAGCGAGTCTGGCAACAGAGAAACGTGCGCGACGAGAGGCTGAAAATGCGTTAAAAGCGGCTGCTGTAGCCAGCCCTTTTGGGCCTATTTCTGTCAGCAGCTCCTTTGCCAGTGGCGGCGCCTCCACGGGCGCTTCCAACACCAACAACAACAACGCATCTACCCCCATTAATTCCAAGTACTTTTGCCTCACGTATTTTTATGTTTTTTCCGATTTTAATCTACTTTATTAGAACCTGTCTCCTTTTTTTATCTACTCCGAGGCCTCACTTACATTTGTATTGATCTCTCAATTTGCCTGGTATGCTATGGTCACAAGGAATCTATGCTATTTTTAAGATTCAGCTTATGAACTGATTCAAGTAGGTCACTCAAAACAGCCTCACCGTTCTTATTGATGAGCTTTCTATTTGACAATAAGATGTGCTAGATTTGTCTGGCATTACTAATCCAAGTTTTTTTTCTGGCCAACATGTATGCGTCTATTAAGGGTGTATTCTAGTGTTTCTCCCTCTTAGTCAAGTTTTATTTGTACTTTTATTTTGAACATGAGAATAGGGGTTCTAAATGTTCATGGTCATGGTCGCAGGTATATGTTGTTTACTAATTTTCTAAATCTACCGAACTTGTCGGAACGGGATTAGTGAGTTAATATGTGTCTTATTTTTTAATGGGACCATTATGCAACGTAGCCTACCAATGTCGGGACTCGAACAAAATTATATATATATATATATATATATTTCTGTGATCAGTAACTGAGGCTTAACTTTCGCTGGCTCAACTTTGTGCACACTATTTTTATTGGCCTAAGCTCCATTAATTTCACTGCTATCTGCTTCATTTAATGCATTTCAACCCCCCCCCTTGACCCCAAATATGAATTTTTTGTTTTTATGAGTTTAACACTACTTAAAATGCACACTTGACAAGCGCATTGAGTCTCCTCCCTTGTGATAGTACAGATACTCCCTTCATTATAAGTATCTGGGTTTATTGGTTTTTTTCTTAATTTTGATTTGATTATTCTTGAACTACCTTAGACAGCTTTTTGAGTGTTTTTTGCAACCTGTTTTAAATTGCTTACACTAATTACTGAGAATGTGCCTGTTTTTTTGGGGAAAACAAATTGAAATTAAGGTTAGCATTAAATGAGCGGTCCTATTATTTTTATTATTAATAAACACTACGTTCAGATGGTGAATTGGTCATTCTTCTTCAGTATTCTTTCCGTTAGTTTTCCTTTGTCGACGAGAGATTGCATGCGTTCAATTAAACTGGCACCACCAGTTTAGACTATAGAGCTGGCAAAAGCGCATCATTTAAAAGATGTCAAGTTGTTGATCATTTGATCACATTCATTTATTTATCATGTCATTCTGCTTCACTTGTACCTTCTCACATGTAGGTAGGTGAGGCTAACACGGTCTTTTTAACAATACCTAAAGTGGATTAATCTTGGTTGCAAAAGGTGGTTGCATGTTCGTGTGCACTATTTAAAAATTGGAATAGTATGCAAATGAAATTGCACAAGTTTCCGATATGCACTTGAAGGATTTATGTTTTTCATATTCTTTGCAAGTGATTGCCTGCCGTAGAGCTTATGCAATGACCTTCAAGTGGATTTTCTAGATTAATTCACCGCTCGAGATGATATTTATGATCTTTCAAAACGGTTGAATACTCATGGAAATAGTTTGCCAATTTATCGTAATTGGATTAAATATCTCACGGTTATTGCTAATTTAACCGATGCTGTTTTATAATGGAAGTCAATTTGTACAATCATTTGCATTTATTCATCCCAATTTCGTGCCAAATCGTCATGAGAACTTATCGATAACTTCTTCCTCTGAAGTTCCACGATTTATTAATGATTTGATCGCACCTATTTCACATGCGACGTAAGTGATTTGCTGTCAGCTGTATTAACTTTGGAGTGTATTAAGCTTAGGTAAAGAGAGTCTTAATGCAGCTAGAATTCTAAATATTGTCTATGACCTTTTCCTTTACGACCATCATCGCTCCTTTCAATTCACGGGAGATCCTTGGAAGTTGAAGTGTCCAATTTAATTCTACAAAATCACGACTCTGACTTTAATATAAAACTGATTGTTTAAATTTCGTATCAAGGATGCGACTACGAATTATAGGAATTTGATGGTACGATTTTTCTTGGAAAGGGGTTTATTTCTTTATTTCTTTCTCCATTCACAACTGATAACTCAAGGTACGGCTTTTATTCTTTTATGCTGTCTATGATTTCACCAATGCTTGCTCCCAGTTTTTTAATTCTCGATTAAATCCACTTGTTGGGCACGATCTCCGGCTTAGGAGAAATGTTCACAACACTTGATCTGGGAGGCGTTCGTTTAGTCATTACTGAACTTATGCTGTATTCTAGCTTTAGGTGCATCTATTCCAGTTGAAAGTAGTTTAGTTGTCTGTAGTGTTGTAGAGTGTACAGTTCCACGAATCTGTCCCTTTCATTTCACTTTCATATTTAATCGAGTACTTATGTTTGTCCACTTTCTCTGCACAAGTATCTTTCAGCTGTGTTATGTATGCGTTATCCCTATAAATAAATATAAATCATCCTGCCTGTTTTTGGTGTTTGGAAGTCAAAACACATCGAAACGATCATTGGGTATATCTCGAACAACTGTCAGAAGTTTCTTGTCCAGAGACAAGACATGATATGCATTTTTGTGTTTTGTTTTCTCGCCTTCTTATCAAATCATTGTTTTGTTTTATCTTCTGCAGACTGTTGGGAAAATCTGGGTCGGGTATTGGTCCCGTGGGGAGTGGAAGCAGCAGCAGTAGCAGCAATAACCCTCGTTCTCTCTGCGCACCCAACGTTAACCCTAATGCTAGTGCACTCGGTCTCAGCAGCAGTAATCGATGTACTTCGGACACTTGTACTCACAGAATTCATGATTTGGAATCGCGTGTGAAGTCCCTTACCCGTGAACTAAAGGATGTTCAGATGCTCAATGCCACTCAGGCCAATCTCCTCAAACAGCAACAGTCCCAACAACAACATCAAACTAGCGAACAACTCACCGATCTCATGCTTCATCTCAATGATGTAGAGACTGAGAACGCCTGCTTGAAGGCCAAGCTCAAGAATGAGGACAAGGTGAAGCAAGAACTGTTGGCTGGCTACCACAACTCTCTTAAGGAGATTACTGAGCTCAATGGTGAGCTCAAACATTTAATTTGTTATTTATTGGGTAAAGAGACCGTTTAAATATGTACATTTTGACTTGCATCTCACCTTAACTCAAATTGCTGCTGAAAGTGGTATTGGATTATTAGGGGAAGGGGTGGGGGGTTCTTGTTGAAAATCAGCTCAGGTGGAAGACTATTTGTTAGCGTGGTCCATTCCCATTTACTAAGGCCTAACGGGATACTAACACCTAATTAGTTTTAAAGTGCAATGTTGTGTGGGAAGTGCACTTGTATCGCAACTATTTTATATTTTACTACAGAAGACTCCGTGATCTAAAAGTCCTTATTTATTAACATAAACTAGATAAGGCCAGGAATTATGAAAAGCATCAAAGCCCATAAGATGTATGGGTGGTATAGACTAGGGAGTGAATCATTTGAAATGGAACAAGTAGGAGGGTTGAGAGGAAGTGGAGATCCATCACAATCCTTCACCTTGAGCTCAGTAATCGTCTTGATCTAGTCAATAATCCCATCGATTTCCCATGCTCGGCTCCTCTATTGGCTGCGATTCAATTTCCGATGTTCCTGGCTTAAAATGCAGTATGGAATCAACACTTTGTGAATATACAAAATCGATTATGGTGGATCCTATTATTGGTTTACCTTTTATCAGATCTCTTACAGTTTTGAAGACTTTAATGCACTGGCAATTAAACATTTTTCTGATACCTTCATTTCTCTAATTTATGCATTTATTCTTTTTTTAATTTCTAGCTACGTTGACAAGAAAAGAGTACCAAATTGTGGATCTTTACATGAGGTTGGATTCAATAAACCCTAATAGCCCGTTCCATTGTCTGATCAATAATAGCGTTCCACAAGACAACCCCGTCTCCTCTCCAGGTCCAGATGGCCGAGCGGGTAATTTGAGAATTCCCTGCTCCTCCACAAATACTTTCATGAATCCAACAACAAGCGGAGGCAGCCTTTTCCCCCCTTCTGACTTTGATTTCGGTGTTGGCAGTAGTTGGCCTCCACCCCAATTTCCCGGCACCTCGTCGTCCACAAACACTTCCATAGCATTTTCTGATCAGCCTCTTCTCCATTTCAATCAGCCTCAACTCCCCCAACCTTCACGTTTACGATCAGAGAGTACCAATACGGTGTTTTCTGCTTTCATGAATAGAGGAGGCCCACATCAAGAGAAGAACACAATCCCATCAACACAATCGAGGTTCGATGTGAATTCAGCAGAGGTGGACTTGGAAGCAGCGTCAAGTAGTCTCTCTCCAACGGAGTTTCTCTCCAAATTGAGGAGTCAACTGGCTGCAGCTGCTGGAAATGGGCAGTTGCCGCAGTCATCTCAACCAACAAGCCAGCCTGCTCCAATTAGTCCACCATCAAGAGATATATCAGGGGGAATCTCGTCATTGCCGGTTGGTGGTGGTATAGGTGAAGAGAGGTCAGAAGAAAGTAGCCCGTTGGATCATCAACAACCAATGGGAGATGGCGACACAGGAGGAAGCGGAGGTGTTGAAGGGTTACCCGGAGTTGATAGAGTGGAGGATTAGTGCATGGGGCTTATAAAACGCACCCTGCTGCTGCATTTCTATCCTCTTCCTCTCTTAGCTCTCTTTCTTGTTCTCCCCTTCCCCAATTGGCGTTCATGTGTCCCGTTCGCCAGCACTAGGTGCAATTACTTAAGAGTGATGGTGAACGTGTGCGCTCTTTCTCTGTTCTCTCTATTACCGCATACCCTACATTTATCAAAACGAGCGAGACGAATTCTTCAATAATATAAGGTTTTATCAACGAGCTTTGTCTCGTATGTTCTACTTTCGATGGGGTAGTGGAAAACCTATGAGTTGCCAAGGATTGAAAAATTCTTAAATTATTGTTATTAGTAGTTAAGAAAAAGGCTGAATGCGTTGAGGAATGTGGGAGTTGAAAAAAGATAGTTAAGGACAACGCTTCCGTAGGTGATATTTGTGCCAAAGCGCTTATGCTTTTAGCGGTTGTTAGTTTCTTACTATGACTAAATACCTTGCTTATTTAGGAATAATTCCCTCCTAACGAACTATTTAAGGAAATAGAATAATTGAATGCCGGCAGAATTTCACAGCAGAAACTGGAGCATTTGGCTACTCAATGTTGATATCTGGAAGGCACTAACTTTAACTTCCTATTCGAAAATCTAACATGATGATGAGTCCAAGGAATGGACGTGTACCGTACATAAAACTCGTCTAGATAAGAAGCGCAAAGGAAGCTAAGTTATCTAACATCACATAATTGGGAGAAGCTAAAGCTAAATCCTAGTCAGAACAGTTCCGAGATAACCGAGAAACCAAATCGATTCAACTCCTAAAACTTAAACAGACTGTGTGGTGACTTATTTATGGAAACCTTTTGCTCATGTCCAATCAGCAGACTCCACATGCAGACTGTTTACCTGGGATTAACCACTCTCACCCCACGTCCTCTGAATGCAACTTTGTTTCCAAAAATGGTGTCACTTCATAACCTGAATCAGTCTTTATATGCGCTCACAGTCAAATTTGTCGGTTCATGAAAAAATGCCTTCGCCTGCAATGGAATTCCCCATCAGTAATACCCGTCGCCAAACTAACAATGCCAAATCATTGAGCGATTCAGCCCTTAGTGTTGCAATCAATAAATGGGACGGGGGGAGCTGAAATCTGAAGATTACAAACCTTGATAGGAGAGTGCGGAAACAGTGCGCACTAGGCACTCCTAAAGGAAACACCCTTCAGCTGGGACGAGCTACATTGCGTCTCCCATATGGAGAAGTGTTAATAAGGCATGTGAGATTCGGTGACTCCGCTTTCGGTATTTAACAAGTAAGCTTATAATTCCTTCACCTATTCTGTGCATGGTGAAGGCATAGAAAAACTTTGACGTTAAATTAACCTAACTGCAATTGCTTACTTTGCTCAGCTGTAAATTAGACTATTAAGTGCAGCAGATTAGAAGTATACACCCCAACATTCAAACATCACTCCCGATCTCTAAATCAAAAGCAGTTTTCCCTTAAAAGGCATCGTAAGGATAGCGAGTGCAATGAAATACTTCCCCCTATTTTCAAGAGAATGGAGTATTACTTTCTCAGACCGCTGAATTCATTAAAATTTTGCAGATACCTACCTCTCTGTAAGTGCGAGTTCGGTAGCCCCTTTTATTGCTAGGTTGTACAAGATCAAAACTTTGAACACCTGTTTATCGCGCTTTTCCTAAGGTAAATTTCAATATTGAGCCGTCCAAATTTCCTCTGGCTTTACTCCACTGATTCATATTGCTTTACTCATGAGTGTCACTCTCCAAAATTTTCGATATGGATTTTCACTCCCAATTACAAGCGAGCATCCTCCACTTTTCTATCGATTGGTTGGAGCAAGACCACCCACGCTCAAGTGCGTCTTCATTTGACAAATATCTAGCCTACGTTAGTAACTAGAATGAAGATGTTGATTCAAGTTGCTCTGTTCAGCAACGATGTCCGAGTCTTAAACTGGAATCTAGAAAAGCAAATGATTAGGTGTGCTTTATTTCTGGTTGGCTACCTCCACTGCATTTCTTTCTTTCCCATTAGAAGGAAGAAGTGGTTGGGAAGGCAGAGATATGTATGAGTGAGAGGCAAGTTGGAATTGATGGGGTGTCTGTGATAACAAAGGAAACGAGAATAAAGGAGTTAGATAAGCAAATAAAGAAAGTAGGTCAAGGCAAACGAGTTTCTTTCCCATATGACATTCAAGCCGTAGCCAAGGTTGCAGATGAAGGAGTAGGAGTGGGTGTTTGAGCACTGACCGAGTCTGCAGCGGCCTTAACCCCATAACAGGACAGGTGGTAATTTGAATTGCCAGCCACCACTCGCCTCGCTTCTTGGGAACCAGCTTCTGGAGCAATTGGCCGAGAACAGACTGCGCATCGTGGTGCATAGCGTTTGTGGAAGTCTTCCAGACAAAGAGGTCTGCCGTGCACATCAACTGTGAAGGGTTTTGCATCTAAATGTGTGTGACATACCGAGCAGACAAAGCATCCTGGATGGTAGGGGGCCCCAAGAGCTCGCACTATCCTCTCACCTGTAGAAGGAAAAAGATTAAAGCCTTATACACATCAATATCTATCTTTGGGTAGATATTATACAGCTTAAATTTAAACAGATGAAATGAAGAAAGTTTCTTTGATAATATTAACTATAATCTCCAAGTTTTTTTACAGATATGTAACAGATCTCAATTGCTTCCCTTCAGGGAAAAAATCGCACCTGCTGTGGGTTATAATAAACAAATAAAATATGAAAGTTAATACAGTCTAACGGTAACTCAAATGACATGCAAATCAAAATCCAATGAGAAAAAAAACTGCTGAGGTGGAAAATACTAAGTTGATTTATTTTTGAGAGCAGTTGGTTGTTTGCATATAGCAGTGGCGTTACGTCAAAATTGGAATTATTTAGATTGAAGTGAAATTGCTTAAGCCGAAAGCGCATTTTGAAGCGAATAACACTTTTCAACTCGATTTCGATTCGCAAAACCTTACATACAATAAAACGCAGATCATTAATAATGTATGGTATTAGTAGAATATTAATGAATACTTAATGACCATCCTCAGTTAACAGAGCCTGTTTCCTTTATCACTTGCCATCATCTCTTCCGGGGACGAGGAAATACATTAAAAGAACTCCACATCCGTAAATACTGGCAATTCCGAGAAAAAAATAGTTGGCCTAGGACTTAGAGGTGCGATGATTTATTTTCTCCTTGTTTATAATGGGAATACCAGGTTGTTAATTAGTTCCACATATCCAAAGAAGTGCATCAACACTCATACTTTCTCAATATTGAAGTGTTCGATCCAATTTACTCCTAATGGATAACCGTAGGCGTAGTGCTGCCTTATTGGGTATCCCAGAAACAGCCTGGATTACATTATTAACCACACACACTATCAAAATATATAGAATTATAATGCCCAAATAATCCATAAATATTTACCTATCGGTCTTCCGCAATTAACACACGACTCCACTTCGCCATCTCTAACACAGGTAGGACAAAGCAGACGATGTAGACTATGATAGTACCCTTGAGGATTGAGCTTGGTTCGGCAATTATAGCAAGTAAAACAGGTTTCGTGCAGTCTCACTGCAAGAGCTCCGGTCAAGGTCACAACAGGAGGGCTGGGTGATCCTGGACCAAGAGTAGCCGACTCAGGGGGTATCAGGGGTCGTCGACAGCGGAAACAGTTGTTCTGAAGGAAGGAATCGGTGATTCCACTGGATGCAGATGAGTTGGTAGGCGAGGAAGTGCGTGGACTGCTCACAGTGAGGGGACTTCCAGTGTTATTGTTGTTTGCTGTACTCGGAGAGCCGACTCTTTGTTGAGTACGTTGTTGAAATTGGATCATTCGCGATGGCAGAGTTGTCGCACCACCGCTTCCTCGTCGAATACTTCCAGCTAAGAAGAAAATTACCTTTCAAAACATTAGAATTAAAGTCGAATCCTTCTTCATTTTTACTTTTCCGCTTGGATCTTTATGAGTATAGGAAAGAACAATTTGCCCTACCTTAATACATATGAAAGCCTCATTCCGCCTATCTTCGCTAATGAGATGACTCAAGTCACGTCAAACTAACCCCCCTCCCCCAGTAGAGTCCCTTTCCATGCTAACCCATTAAGACCCATTGCTTCAGTCCGTCACTTTTTAATCTTGAGAAAACCAGATCCAGCAATTTGAACTTTCATTGAATTATAACCAGCAGTAATCCATTTTTGTTATGGAAAGCAATTGAAATCCGATTCGGGTAGCATTCAATGGACAATTTCCATCGTGCCGTGCGCATCGATGACACATTTATCTGAAATAAGCGGGTTGAAGAGGGCTGAAGAAATATAAGAGATGTAAGTCGCCTCTTTAAAGGCTAACCATTAGGAGACTTACAGTTTGGACAATCAAAAGGCGAAAATAGAAAAGAACTCGATCAAAAAAGTTAGACAAGAATATGTGAATTTCTTTTCTGAATACATTTTCGTTGTAGGCGAACTGTGACGAGTTTTCATGAAAAAAGTTTGATTTATTTCAATGAAACTCTTAGGTCAGTGGTTTATGTGGCTGACTTCTATTTGACAAGATTTTGACAACCATCTATGTGCATTCATGGGGTTTAAATGGTAAATAAAACTTATCTTTCCATGCCAAAAAATCTAGCGTACATAAATCTATTGCATAGACTGTGTGAAAATGAGAGAGGGATGGGAAGGCATTGGTGAATCGACCACCACAAATCTAACGATGGACTCTCAACCGCCAGAAGACTCTTCTATCCAGTAGATGTGTGATTCAAATATTGGGCAAATATGAGATGGCAACTGAATCACAGGAGACGATGGACGTTGATGCAAATCTGACCGACTTTCGAATGTAAAAAAGTTGGCCTGGAAACCCAGGAGCCCACTTGAAGTTGAGTGCCCTTGGCATTCTGGCCATTGGTCCTTTTGTCATCCCCCCC
>UZAE01000389.1:0-24516 GCA_900617975.1 Rodentolepis nana | reverse complement strand
GAAGTACTCATTCTTTGGAAATAAAGGGTTATTTTATTCATAAACCCCCTACCCGTAGTTCTGATGGAAGTCAGATTGCCACCCAAACCTCTGCGTAAATAATTCATTGAGATCTAACGAATGTTTCCATATTTATATTCTAGGGGTGTGCGATAGACTTACCTCCACGTATTTCATATTCTACTAATTCCACAGTACTCACCTATTTTCCACCTTTGTGTCTGTCTGTCTCTTTTACGTCCGTGAATCATTATTCTGTCCCCCTCTCGACTTTTTTGCCACTTTGGTGTTCCTCTTTCTGTGAAGCACGAAGTCAACTAAAGGGCTAATGATACCTATCATAACGCCTACCATTCGAAATAAATATTTATATTCTTAAAATAACATGTACTATTAGCTTTGAATATAATTTCCTCTGGGTTAATAGGTAAACTTTAACAGTATCTCGAAAGAGGAAAAATACAGCATAATGTTAGGGGTAATTAGATTAGTAATTAAGATGCTAAAAGCCCATTAAAAGCGACATGCATATAAACGCATAAATATTAATGGATTTATTGATTTTGCAGTTGCATTGGCCAAAGTGCTTTCTGATAAGTTAGACATGATAGATTGAACAGATAACCAGTGAATGACATGACCAACTGTTCCAATTAAAACAGTGATGACGGAGAAGTCACAATTTGACTTTCACGCTAAAGAAACGTCTCGGGGACACTGGTTTTGAGGTCCTTCTCATCGACTTTTGAATTAGACTCTGAAGTAAAGACCCAAGAATACTTTCCACTTCTTTTTATTTTATAAATACTTAGATAAGATAGAGAAATGGCTTCCTATTTTGTGTCCTATATTATAACCTGAAGACTCGGAAAGGAATCAGCTTTATTGTAACTAACGTCAACAATTGGTGTGGTGCAGATAGCTTACGTGACATGCCTAGATCTGTACCTATCTCAGTGTTAAATAAGAATTCTGGTTCTACGGACAATTTAGCTGATTTCAACCTTGAAAAGAATAAATTATAATGTATACTAAATTTCCTCACTTTGCTTGGTTATCGAACGAAGTTTTAACTTTTAAACCAAACTCAAAGAACCAGATTCAAAGCTGAATCTCGTTAGTATAGAAGAATGCTTAAGGGTATAGATAATAGTAATAATGATGATAAGATGTAGGAACATGGATCATTCATTTTCATACAATGGTCTTTCACAATGATTATTAAACCTTTATATCTATAAACTAACCTCAATTAGTTATCAATCTTCAGATCAGAATATACTGTGTGACTCATGATTCACTTGAGTCGAAAGTTCCAGCTTAATGTGTCAGTTTTAATAAAAAATATCCCGTGATTTGCACTGTCACCAACTCCTATAATCACGGGTGTCGCAATACGTCGATCTTATTAGGGGTCTACAGTAACCTTGACTACTTTCATGAGCCACATTTGATCTCAAAGAAGTAATAATCTTCCAAGTATGAAAAAAACATGTGACTAATAAACTTTGTAATCCAATGTAGCATGAAATTCGAGAAGGTTCTAAAGTAAAGGTAAAAAATGCTGTTAAAAAGTTGAGCAAGGTGTGCAAAAGAAGTTAACCGAACAAACAATAATGCATTAAAAATAAACTTGCAATAGTGATTACATCAGGTTCCTCAATTGCCTCGTTCTTAAAATTAGTTGAGAAATTGTGACTAACTAGTACATAATATGTGGATTTTTTTATTGTTGCACCATGTTGTATTAAGCTGTTGTAGCGGATTGCTACCTTAGTAAAGCCTGGTTGACTCAGAAATCTCTATGGCAGATTCTCCTACATCTAGCTAGACTCTCAGAACCATTTATAAAGGAAACAGACGTGTAGCAAGGAGCACGTTTATTCAGGACATATAATGCGGATCAAGTGTGTACATGCAGGGAGCTACTCATGATCAGGATGGGGGGTTAGGTTAAACAGAGGTTGATGATTGGTCACTGTTTGTACGGTCGCTGCACAGAGGTGGACGGTCGCACCTCCCAATCCTGGCGAGCAGACATCCAGGCATACGATGACGCACAGAGCGATCACGTGTCCCACAAACCTAATACGGAAACCACGAAAGCACATTGAGAGATAGATTATTGCAACATTATTCTGATCTGGTTTTAAATTTGATATTGAAAATTAGTTTCCAATTTCTCTGTTTTTTTGGATGAAATTAATACCACTGGATCTCTCTGTGGTAATTTTTCATTTCGCCTTCTTGCCTCTTCAAGAATCTACCTCTTCATGATCGTGAAACCCTCCTAACCACCTGCTAGAAATTTACATGGCGACAGTGCGTGAACTTTTGTGGACTGGGGCTGACAACTTGGAGATAAAAAATTTAAATATTTAAATTAGCAATGCATATGTTATGTTAATAGATTAATGGTGGTAGAAAAGGAAATAAACAGTTGGATCTAAACTAGCTGCCATTTTAAGTCTCTCTAAACAGTTCCTTGACCTTAATATTGCAAATAGCAACGTCATGGTGTAATTTAAACCGCCCACCTAGAAATTGTAAGCGCTTATCAATCTTTCATATTGATAGGTGATAAAAAGATCAATTTTTACCCTCTTTCCGATGTAAATGTACTCAGCTAGCTCAAGACTTCAAGATCCTCAAATCAGAACCAGAAATTGCAACTCGTGCTGTTTATGTGTTTCAGATTTCAAGCCATTTCAAATTCAATTTTCGTCTTCCCTCTGGTGTAGATTTCTCTAAAATAGAGTTAATTTATGTCCAATTTGTGACCCTAATTACGACTTCTTCTTTTGTTCCAGTGTGGCCAATGATTTTCCAATTTGCGTTGTTTAATTTGAATGACAAGTACGTTACCACTACGTCATTGGGACACTAATGATCTAGCTAATGTTTACAGTTCCCATGCGTTTAATGATGATGAGTGGCGGCTTCTGTGTCGCTGTTTGAAAGTGCCGCTGACTCTTTAATCACTTGCCGACAAAGACAAATGCTGATTGGGTGGAGGTGGGGGGGGGGGGAATAATTAGCCATCTAAGCACTTGGATTTCCACTGTGAATTCCGTTCTAGCATTCCATTTAACTGTGGGAAAATGGTACCCTCGATTAAGACCCTTTGGACATTGTGTTCATTCCCTAACTCCTTGTCAGCCTACGGCTCTCAGATCAAATTCCAGTGCTACCTCAGAAAAGGTTGTGGGAAACCCCTTAGACATGGAGCCTTAATGGACGTGCAAACAAATTCGAAAATCGCTGACTGTATATAGATAATAAGGGGTGCGCGATAGACTTACCTCTATGTGGTGCACCCTGGGTACCGTATACTAATATGGCAAAATTTTCTATTATTTGACTACCGATTTCAAACTACCATGGTCCGACTATGTAGAATTCGACCACTTTCACAGTACTCACCTTACCTTTTTCTCTACCCCTGTGTCTATCTCTTTTACATCTGTGGATCACTCTTCTGCTCCTCCAAATCGACTTTTCTCACTTTGATATTCCTCAACTTTGTAAACCCTGAAGTCAGCTAAAGGCCTAACGATGACTATCAAAACGCCTGTCATTTAATATAAATAAATATATTTATAACAATCGCAGAGCATAATGCGACATCTCCTTAAAAAAACAAAGGTCTCATCCTCTTGCCATATCTGTGCTCGTGAGTAAAAGTAGCCGAGGCAGTAGCCGAAGATGTAGATAAGTTAAAATTTTATTACAATTCCACTATAGTGGCCTGCCTGTGACCTAACGCCCGACCTCTGTTTATTATTTTTCCCCGTATAAAACTCATTAACCTTAGTTGACCTCATAATTTTATATGGCATGCTGTTAACTGTAATCGTCGAAGAAAATTCAAACTGGCTTAGTTTTGGAGGATTTTGAGTTGGAAGCCTAGCCAAGCGAATCACCGCGCCATTCCGCCTTTTTCAGTATCGCCCGACTCTTCTCTCGAACAATCCGCAACAGACGTTTAGGCTGTCGGAGGCGGAGAGTCGGTCACTCGCGGTGTAGGTAGGCCACTCTCTGGAAGTCACGTCATTTAACGCAGTTTTATTTAACTGAACTAGTGATTAATATGGCGGCAAGCAGAAATCGCCCAATTGGATACACGTTTAGAGGACGAATTATCGATAGGAATTTTGGTGCATATGCGTTTGCATTGTGTGCAGCACATTGAACCATGGCGACGACTTCGTGTGAGTGACTAAAAGAACAACTCAACTTAAGCGAACCCCCAAGCAGCCAATAAATCAGCTTCCCACTGTCTACCACTAACAGGAGTGGAATATTTAGTACTCAGGATAACTCGATTAACCACAGCTTCGTGTCAATTCGCCGACCGATTGAGAGTAGGGAATATTATTATTATTATATCAACTGGCAGGCTTTTTGATGGTTATCATTAGCCCTTCAGTTGACTTCAGGATTCACAGAGGGAACTAACATCAAAGTGAAAAAAGTCGAACGAGGGGGGGGGGAAGGAAGAGGAGAGTGTTTCAAAGATGTCAAAGAGACAGACACAATGGTAGTCAACTGCTGGTTTATTGACTTTTTGCCGTATAAGCATGCGTTGCCCAGGGTGCACCATGTGGAGGTATGTCTATCGCACACCCCAGAGTAGGGAATATAAGGTCAAAGAAACGGACACTTATTAATCTGAATTCAGTGTTTAATAACAGGGCATATTGTCCGGGGGCTATTTTAAGGCGTTGGCTACAGTGGCTAATTTGTGTGGCCATTTTGAAAAAAACACCCTGGAGGCCTAGTTAGCCGCCAACTCCCATTCTCGCATGGCATGTCGATGACGTCACCGGGCAACACGTAAATCCAAAAAGGAAGGGAATTCATCAAATGACTAATTGCATCAAGGCCCTTTCTGACGTTCACAAACATCCATGAGGCCAGAGAGAGAGAGAGAGAGAGAGAGAGAGAGAGAGAAATTGCAACATGGTGCAAGTTTGCAAATCTTCACTTTTTTTCATGTGAAATATGTATGTATTGTGTGGGGTTTTTCATGTTCACATTCAGATACAAAAAAAGAAACCAATAAAACGTGGCCTCTCTGTTGTGTGAAGTAGCATTCTATTTTCCTGAATAAAGTTGTTTCATTTTAGCCGATCCGCGCAGTCGCGCCATCGATGAAATGCTTTTTGTTTATCTTTAACGAAAATAAAAGGCGGTTATTTGCGTTTTTTAGTGCTAAAGGCGAGAAATCAAGGGAATCGGTCTGAATTTGGCTATTCGATATTCTCCATCGAAAGGAAATCGGAGGGAATCGTTCCACCCTGAATTTTTTTGTCCAAGGGGTGTTTAGAACTGCTGAATGGCTAAATTGCTTATCCGTGTGGTAGAGGTTAGAGATTCTACACCTAACGGTGCCCACCAAGAGTTAATGTGAGCTTTTCATTAGGGGGGAGGGGGGGCGGTTTCCATGGTGTTACCCTCCTACGCAGAATGAGTTTGGAAATGGTCTCCCAAACAATATATGGTGCTATTTATCAAACCCATACACTCAATGATTGACATCCAAGTGCATATTCAAGTGGACTACAAAATAGCGGCCTTGGGGCACAGGAAAGGTAACTTGGACCCATTCTGCTTAAAGTTCCATTTCTCCCCACTAGATAGAAATGATCAATGCGATTAGCCGCTCAGTAAGTGCACTGATAGACACCATTCAAATGGCAAAGGCTAATTCATATTTTGACACCCATAAAACTCATTAACCTTTCATGGAATGTAAGTGACAACAAGTAGGAGTGGTATAAGGCTCATTTCCCTAACGAGAGGGAGGAGGTGGGGGGGGGGGGGGGGGTGGACGGTGGTGGCAGGCTATTCCCCATTATCAATAAACAGTTTTGGAAATTGCTGCCTCCAATGTGTTTGGAATTGAAACAATCACGAGAATGTCAAGTACTGATTTGGCATAAACCTTTCAAACACTTCAATTGCTCAGCGTTCACACACACACTTGAGTATTATTCATTGTAATATAGGGAGGTTTCGGTACGAATTCTATGAAGGTGAGACGGGAAAGTATTGGCACATCGATCAATACAAATTCAAAGATTATCTGCATGCTGGAATGCTTCTTTGTCTAGCAGGTAGGAGCCACACGGATTATGTGAATAGACTGTGCGCACGAAATCATATGACCACTTGTCAACCCGATTTCTCCATCATGAAAAGAAGGGATAATTCTGAAACAGTGGCTGATCTGATAACTCTGGAACTTGGATAAAGTGGGCCTCTCCTGATTCCTTGACTCTCGTCTCCACTACTTCCTCTGAAATTCCTTCTCAAAATGTGATCAAACTCCCGCCTTATGGAACCACTGCTTCCTATTTATATTTGAATGCTTCCCCAGAGAGAAAATTGGAAAGATTTTTTTAGTTCTGAAGTGGAAAATAAAACCCAACTCTCCTACA
Organism: Rodentolepis nana; assembly: GCA_900617975.1. Classification (NCBI taxonomy): domain Eukaryota; kingdom Metazoa; phylum Platyhelminthes; class Cestoda; order Cyclophyllidea; family Hymenolepididae; genus Rodentolepis; species Rodentolepis nana. Next base: position 18,073 of record UZAE01000389.1, on the reverse strand, counting down.
GCTTTTTCTTACTCGCTCTCATGCCCCAATTCCCCACTGTCCACTCCGCTTGCTGGAAGTGATTTGATAGCCAAGGCGTTCATGACTACTATGAGCGGAAGACGTTAGTTCCTTCTCTAATGGAATGACTGACCTATGCAACACCCAATAGTCCAATTCCATGTCAAGCGGCGATAGAATGCACTTGCGTCTTATCAAATTACATGATATTCTATTCAACTTACTACAATTACTGCTAGGACGACGCAGAGAATATGCATTGCATAGAGAAGTACAATACGATGGCCAAACAAGGCTGAAGAAGAATTGGCCTACCATTGGGAGAATCCAAGATCTCAATCGGGATCTCAACTCCTCTGGGATTCGAATCAATCATGGCAACGGCGATGTCCTAGTGCTAGCATGACTATTAACCATTGCCATATAACACCCCCGAACTCAATTGCCAGAGAACTCGTCCTATTCAAGGTTCCACGCTTAGAATCCTGTACCGATATGCAGAAAAGAATTAAAATTGGCCTTTTTTATAAAAATTTATTATCGATATAGATAGTAGAATTTAGGTAGATAGGGAGGGGGAGGGGGTAGTAAAGACAGGGGAAATGGGAGGAACGAGAGATACAGACATCGATTGATGCCACTGAAGAGCTGGGGAACGAGAAGGATAAGTTGTGACCCAATACATAGGCCAGAAATTGCGCATTCAAAGTGTACACGTTTTTAAACACACAAATATCATCATCATCATCAGTAAATACCACGCGCAGCACATAAACTTTAACGAAATAAAAGGGAGGAAGGCAGGCAGGCTGCATTCTCTTAAGAAGCAGCCTCGCCAATTTGAGTTCGGTCTTCTTTGGGGCAATTATCACAGTCCTCTAAAACATTTAAACGTGGGTGCTTAATATCTACTTCAATCTCCTCCTCCTCATCCTTTCCAGGTTCCGAAGAGTGCTCTCGTTTCATAATTATCGACGATGGAGCACTTTCACCACTCATTGCGGATGGCAAACGCGGAGGAAGTTGTTCTCTTAAAACAAAATCATGTCCATCACCATAAACGTTAAAATCATCTTCCGGGGACATTGCCTTCAAATAGGAGTCGGTGTAGGGCCAAGGAAGATACTGCCCATCCTTGTCACCATCCACAATTCCGGCATGAATATCACGATGTTGGACATGAAAGTGAACTCCGCGTCTATGGAAACAATACGTGCCACGATATTCATTGAGGAATCGTGAGAATAACCTTCGTTTTTGGGCCTCAGATTCACGAATTTCATCATTACTTAGAGGAATTTCGTTAACCTGCATTTCGGATTGCTCGAAGGCACCCTGTATTATGTCATTGGGTGGAACCGGAGTAGTTAAAGAGACTTCAATTGTGGGATTAAGTGCACCCTTGGGCATCCAACTGGCATCCGTCATAAGGTTCCAATTGTCGCCCCTGTCAGTGTGAAAGAGACGAGTTAATTTGGTGGCATCTTTGGTTTTCCGGTCTTTGTTAATTTCATCTTCAGGGTTCGACCCAATGTTGATCAAACTAAGGAAAGAAATGGAAAACAGTGAAATGATGTAAAATACTAGAAGTCAAGAGTATTAAGGCAGAAAACTTACTCGGTGAGGTGCATAAGCTCACGGAAGCGCTGTTCAAAGGCAGAGTTTGTTTCCTCCATGGCACGTTCAGAGCGATCGATTGAGTAGTCATGGGAGACGGTAACATGAGCACCTTGAATCTTACGCCATAGGGCTTGTTCAACCAATTCGTTATACGCACCAAATGGTCTGTTTTAGCAAAAAAAGAGCTTGATGATATGTAGCCAATGGGTGAGTCAAATCCTAACTAAGAGGCAAATAACTTAACCAAGTCATTCACACTAATTAGAGCACAAATGAAAATTACAACAACAAAGGCGAATATAAAATATGGATGACGCAGAGATCCGTATTCCCAATGACATAAAAAAACAGATTCATTTGTAGTAAAAAATCCGGAAGTATTGACATGAATACCAAGTCATGGAGAAATCGCCTAACCCCTCCCCCCCCCCCCCCCCCCCCTAAAGGAAACCTTAACCTCAGGCGATAATAAAATCCCAATTAAAAATAACCTCAAAGAATCAGACAATAAACGAGCAAAAATTTCTAGGCAATAAAACTTTAGGCTTTAAATAAATGCTAATTTTGTTAAAATTAGGGATAGAATTTAATCGTAAGAATAACAGGCTGACATTAAATAAAATGAAAATTTGCAAAAATACGTCCAAAAGTACAATAAAATCATTAAGGAGCTCACTGAACCAGGAAGTAGCTGTAAGTTCTTGAATTACGATAGGAACTGACTGATCGAAAGTAAGTTAGGCAAAACCCCGAAACAATCGAGCAATAGAGGTACAAAACCTACTCCGGTGAATGAATGAATGAACGCTAAGCAAACGCCCTCCCTACAGATCCCAAAAGCCTTTGTCTTGCCTTTCTGGAAGTCATGATTCAAATGCACCAGCTGACGCACATATCTATGCACCTCATGACAGTTGAGTACGATATGCCTACTCCCATTTCATAAATCAGACTTACGACAAATCTGGGAGGTAAATTAATTGCACAAAAACTATAGCCCCCCCCCCCCAATCATTAAATTTCCTATCAATATGCAAAGATAATTTAAATCCAATCTATGTGCACAAAGAATTTCGTCTTCAAGATATTTGCGCAGTTATTTGACTCCAGCATATCATGAGAAAGGATGTTATTTTAAAGATAATTGGGAAAGACAAACTCACCGATAGGTAATAAACAAATTCTCATCGTGTTGAGGATAGAGACTAGCAGCGACAGCCAGCCAATTCCAGATAGCAAATTTTGGACATCGAATGATGCGAACGCGCTTCAGGGAAGGTGCTGCTTCCAGCATCTTCGATGAATTGGAGGGAACGGTTACAGAAGCGAGAAGAATGCTTGTGAGAATTGGGCAGTTCTCAAGTGTGATGTTCTTGAGACGAGGGACACCAGAAAGCACCAGATGGCTAATTCCAACTTTCTCCAAATGAAGAGTGGTCAGACAATTGAATGGATAGTTGAACGGTTGGCGAAGTGTCAAGACACAAGGGTTGGGACCAATGTGACATCGTAAGTCAGTTGTGTCGACACAAGCATCTCGAGCTGTCCATACTCTCGGTTTGGGTGAAAGAGAATGTTCAGCTTCTGTTCGAGATGGTGCATCCTTAACATGAAAATATTAAGGACTAAATAAAAGCACATTTATAAAAGCAATTCAGAGGTGACACCCATATAACATTTGTGACAATCTCCCGCCACTCTAATCAAATTGGAATGGGATTTCGGCTATCACAAATAGGAGTTTGCTACTCTGGACAGCCCAATAACAGTATTGTTTAATTTCAACCGAAGTCAAACATAAAAATAAACGAGATCTGAATACCAACACCCTTAATACTCGCGACGATTAGAAACGCTAACCAAAACTTATCCTGTGCTTCAATAAAGAGCTATTCCCATTTTGCCCCTACATCTCCCGAGTTCAACTAATGGGGTTACTTACTTGAAATGAGGTTTCCACCTCTTGACCTCTAACTTGACATATGTGCGTATCACTACAGGCCATCAGGACACTGAGTTTTTCTTCTTGCACCAGTGGTGAAGAGGTTAGCGTACTTGTCTGTGAAGTCAGAGATTATAGCACACTGATATTCATCAGGAATCGATCCAATTTATAAGGCAAACACACATCACAATATATAGGCTACTAAGCAACTAATGGGCTGATAGTCCAATTAATAAATTAAACCTACTTTGTGTTAATGCGATGTCTAATTAGAAGGAAAGGAAAAAAATAAACACGCGTGCAATATATCAGCACCAAAAAGTGAGGAACACATGACTTCTCCTTTTTTCGACTTGCACTAGGTACTATCTCTGTGGGATAAATGGTAACGTTCTGAACACCCTGCACACGCAGGGGAAAAGTGTAGTTAAGCAGAGATTCACAAATTGCGAAGCAGACAAATTAAATTTCATGAAATTAACTATTCACAGCCACATTGGTAGGGGAATAGTTGACTAATTCAAATCCAATTGAATATACAAATCGAATATAGGAGATTGAGTTATAAAAGATTTCTGATTAATTCACTTATAGATAAATTAACCAGATAGAAAGAGAATTAGATTAAAAACAAACTCACAGGTATATCTGAACTGCAACCTTGGCACACTGCAGACCCACAAAATGATTTCACGAAACATTTTGCATTTTTCAGATCCTCGAACGCTCTAAATTTGACAATCATCTCACCCCAAGAGCCACACAAAATCTTCTGAAAAAGATTACTATGCTGAGGCAACATAAAATGAGGATGGAAAGCCAGAGGCCCACCGATTTGATATAGTAAGTTGAAGAAAGCAGTCGACTCCGACTCTGTGCTAGTCCGTTTAGATGGTGAAATCTCCCATTCACCAGTTCCTTCCGCACATATTCGATGGAAAAAGTCCCATTCTAGAAGACCACAAATACAAGTTTGTGTGGCTCTAGAAGCAAAACAAGTTTCATCCAAGTCTTCGTCCATGGTTTCTGGAGGACTTGTCTGGATACTACCATAGAGAAGACGAGGAATTCGCAGCAAATTACCCACAGAACCATCCATTTGAAGGAGAGAGGTAAGATAAGTGTGTGTGCGAAGGGTAAAAAAGATATCGAAGGGTTGAATCGGTAGATCAACGACTCGGGCCCCTTGGAAAGCAGGCACATGAGCGACGTCCCTCACGGACGTTCCCATACCAATTCCAAACTGAGCAAGTGAAGGATGTGCAATAAGTCTTGAGGCAAGTAGATCAGAGAGAGTTAGAAGAAGACCAAGCTTCCGATAGTCCGCATTTTCTTGATCCAGGAATGAGAAAAGAGGTCCGACTTCGGTGGAATTTGGGTTAGATAGCCATCGAGAGGACCAATTATAGACAGCGGTTTGGCTATACATTGCCCTGGTTATAGGGAACATATCACGAAGAATGAGAGATTCCAAAACACCAAATGGGTCACCTCTAGCTATCATATTCTCTAATTCAATCGCCGCGAATCCAGGACAATTTTCAAGAGTAAGAGACTTGACTGGCACTCCAGGACGCATTGTTGCTAACCTGAGAATTAGTTGGGAACCGATGGGTGAAGGACTTCTTTGTTGTGCATTGGAAGGTTGGTTTTGTCGGTGCTGGGCCGTTTCTAACTGTGGTTGAGCAGGTACATTTGAATGACTTGGCTGTAGACCCAGAGCTGTAAGAGCGCTGATGGCATTAACATAGAACTGCTGAGATGGATGAGAAGGTACCGAAGTAGGAGCCGTAGGAGGAATCGGTGCTGATGGATTCGAACCCGGATTATTTGTAGGCGAGGAGGGAGAAGGGAAAGAAGCAAGAATTTCTTCACTTCGCGGAAAACGCGTGATGTAGGGTGCTTGACGAAGAGTTAGACTGTTGATACGTGGACAAACAGAAAGAGCTAGAGTTAATCCACGGTCGGAAATATTGCAGAAAGGGCTCGTGGAATCAGGGGAGTCACACAGATCCAGATCATTGATCTCTCCAGGAGTGAGACGCGAGAGATAGGGATCCTGATAGCCTGCACAACAAGAGAAAAAGGAGCAATTAACCTTCAGTGAACAGACGTGAACACACGCAAATGTGTCATCAAACTTGAACGCACTACGCATAAAACCCTGTACCCAGTTGACCTTAAGGTCATCTTCGTCGGCTTATGGATGAGATTCGAACACGAACGCGGAATGATTTCAACATTCAGATGTAATAAAATGGGTTTTATGGGTTATTTATTATAAAAGATTAACCATAGAGAATAGTCCCGTAGTTAGAAAATTGAAATGTGCCAATTTTAAAATTCTTATTAGACTGGACACACCTTTTAACTTATAATGGAAGCCAGAGTTGAGGGATTTAAGCAAAAGGTTTCGATAAAATACTAATATGCTAAAACCTCACAAAATTAAGGAATTAAAAGGAAGATAGGTGAAATGGAATCATGTGGCTGAAAGAGGCCAGATTAATATCTTCGATATAAAACCTTACGTTTAAAACAGTTTATTACTAGAAAAGTCTTAATCTCTGCTTCTCCATTACTACTTTATACCTATTAAAGTCTGGAGTGTATAAATACGACATCTAGTCCTGATAACTAAGCAGGTTAGTAAGTGGAAGCAATAAAAAAATGGTAGATGTAAAGATAAGTGACGTGCATTAAGGAGATTGGCCCAAAATGGGATGATTCATACAGAAAACACAAAGGACTCATCTCCCGAAACGGGAGAGCATAGGGAAAAATATCTTGAAAGCGAGCTGATAGAATAAAATTTCTAAGTAAAGCACTGTTCATCACAAACATATGCGCCAAGTCATAAAACCAGCTATTATTAGTTTAAATGACAAAGTTATCAACTTTTTGACCTGCACAACTCATTGAAGTTCAATAACTTGGGGAGTCATATGACATAGCAGGATGGGGTGAGAAAAGGAGGTTATCCTCTATATCGCTTCAACGACATAGTGCTAATGTGAGAGCAAATTCCAGATATGCGCATGAGGAAATAAGTCATGTTGCAACACAATTCAAATTAGCAGAGCTACATGAGGATGTGTAAGCACACAGTGCAAGAAACACGCCATCCTTCAAACCCCGGCCTTATATTGCTTGACAGTTTATTTGATCAAAGTCTTAATAAACCACTTTTATAAATCCATCATCGTAACTTTCACACACAAGCTTAATAACCAGAACTAGAAGGCGTTAAAGGATTTAGTCTTGAATCCTGCCCACTATTAGGAGAGATGGATGGGGAATTTGGTGGAGGAATGGTGTTGCTATGTAATCCAAGCTACTACAGAGGCTACAGTTGTTCAGAGCAAAAGCATAAGACCTATAATTTAGTGGCGATTTACCTTTCACTAACAATTTTCTATTTATAGCTGGATATATGATTGGAAATTACCAAGCCAGTAAAGGAGTCCACAGAAATGGAGTTTCGAAAAAAACTAGCCCATCTTTCAGTTTACCTAAAATTTAGAAATACGAGAGCAAAATTTGAATATCTAAGTATAATAGAGATAAGGGAAATCGGTTTTTATACCAGTGACTGAGAACATACAATGGTGCGATGAAAATGACCTCAACCAAATAGCATGGCGTGAGGAGAAACATAAATGGTCATGCATGCTTCAAGTACAGCAGGTACATCCACAACAACGCTGAAATAAGCGTTTAGAGACCTTGAGAATTGAATACGAGTCTAAAACTAAGTCAACCAGCACCTATCAGAGAAGCCTAATTTGTGTTTAGACCTAAACGACGCGAAGCAGTGTCTCATATACACCTCAGTGCTGTTGTTTTTTAATCTTGCATCGTCTTTTCACCGCAGTTTTGAAGAAAACAATAGAAAATAATGAACAAGAGGATTCAATGCCAATGCTCAAAGAAGTGGAATTAGATGAAGTAAATTCATCAAAATTAGGCTTTGTGGACTATAATAATAGGTACATCACATTCAGGTAACGAAAACGTTTAGCCAAGACCGGATTCAAGTTTTAGTAGTGGTCAAATCGACCATTTACAAAGGTCTTGAGGTAAAAGTGATAATTCGCTGGGTAACTTGCTACTTTTCACCATCTGGCCAAAAGCATTAAAAAATGAGAAGCATAAAAAATCGAAACTACGCATTAAGAAGAAACCAAAAAGGGAGTCAGAAAAATAGGTACAGACGCATTCACATAATGGTAATGATAACTTCAACAAGTGACGTAAATACGAGTTAAATCTTGGTCGTATAACAAACTAATTCAGAAAATCAGGTCCCAACCAAACGCCATTAGAAGCAAAAACTTTTATTAGCCACAGAACAATTAAACCGAACTCTTAAACCTTGATGGATGGCCATAAAGTAGCGCTAAAAAACTTCTAATGGCCTGGGCCTTAACTGTAGTTTCCAGGTTCTTGAATCGATAATTTTAAGCAATCTCATGTACAAACTATTAGTCTCGTCTGACCGCACACCATTTTATATAAACACTGCTAACCTCGCTGTTAACTGGAAACTGAAATCAACTCCATTTGGAGTAAACATCTCTTGGGTTGGGTTTAAGGAATCAGACGTACGCTAAAATGGGAACCGTAAAGCCATGAGTCGTAGTGTAATTTCGGTTTAATTATATACACAGTTGAATGAGACGTCGACTTCGGAAGAAGCATGCGTGAGAGATAGACCAGTATGCGCGCCCACGACTATGCGTTTTCCACCAACTACGGAATGTGTGTACTGACAACGACGATCATGGTTTGCGTGGTTAGTCACGCACGCACATATAAGCGCTTTCGTCAACTCTGGCGAAAAGCACAAGCACAGTCTAATGGTGGTGGGGGTTAACTTCTTCTTACCTAAAGAAATTTTCATACTCAATAAAATCTTTTAGGAACTAGATCTCGTTACTTGTTCATAGCACACTGGTGATACAATGATCCCATGTTCTCTATGTGGAGTTAATTATTACCAGGTGGAAAGGAGAGATTTAAAAAAGTACCAGTGCCTCAGATCAAAATGACAAAAAATCATTCATCTGATCACTGAAGATAATCCAATCAAAAAGCAAATTAATTCCTTATGCTGAATGGATAAAATGAATAACAAAACGCTAAGACGTAGTGAAGAATAGACTCAGGAATTCGACTAAAAAATGTGATTGGTGTTAAAATTTGCACCACAAACATCTAGTTGGTTTAAGGGACTCAGGAAAATTAGATACAAAGAAGAGATGAGCTAGACTAAATTATAATAGCATTTCAATTTAACAAAAGACATTTGAATCAAAGCTAATCTAGGAACGTGGGTATTGCGCGCGCCTACACACAATTCACCACTATTAGGAGAGATGGATGGGGAATTTGGTGGAGGAATGGTGTTGCTATGTAATCCAAGCTACTACAGAGGCTACAGTTGTTCAGAGCAAAAGCATAAGACCTATAATTTAGTGGCGATTTACCTTTCACTAACGATTTCCTATTTATAGCTGGATATATGATTGGAAATTACCAAGCCAGTAGAGGAGTCCACAGAAATAGAGTATCGAAAAAAACTAATCCATCTTTCAGTTCACCTAAGATTTAGAAATACGAAAATAGCATTTTAATTCGACAAAAGACATTTGAATCAAAGCTAATCTAGGAACGTGGGTATTGCGCGCGCCTACACACAATTCACCAAATAACATAGAGTCAAAATTAAAATGATACAAAATCATGTTTGTCCTCTTAATAGAGCAAACCAAATTTTCTCCACCTAATTAGCAAATTACAAAGGATTTGGACTACTTCAAATTAAGACGTTTAAATTAATGAAATGATTCCAATTGAACCTAGAACGACCTGACAGTACTTTTATAGAAGAAAAAAAGCTTCGGAACCCTTAAATGGCAATAATTTAAAAAAAATGAAAAAGCAAAATGAAATAAACGTCATAGAAATATAAAAATACATAGAGATAAAAATGTGCATGCAAAACTAACCGATAACAAGACTTTCCAGCCGGGAGAGACGAACTCGAGCGAAATTGAGTGCCTCAAAGAGAGAGTTATCCGAATGGAAGGTTTGGAGTGCCAAATGCGTAAGACTCTGTTGAGCACAGAAAAGGATTAAACCCGCATCGGAGATAGTTATGTCCCTGTCGCCAGTCATCACCAAACGTTGGAGATTGCGGAAGCATGGTGACGGGGCAACAACTTGTCTGTCGATCAACTGCTCAAAAAGACCCTCTGAAACGAAGAGAACAAAGTGAAGAATCTCAATCTTGGACTGATATTCGAGTTACACATTGGAATTTTACTGAAAGTGTACTCTGGCATTATAAGCAAAATAACCTTCCATGTGCTCTTACACAAAGTAAATTAATTCACATGGAGTTAAAAGTAGCCAACCGTAAAACCTAGCGAGCATGCTATTATGTACTTATAAGGTGAAGAAAGGAAAGCTTCAATTAAAGGAAAAAATTCTTCAGCCTACCGACAAGACGAGTTCCAACTAGTTCCAAACGCATAATTTGTGCGGCCCGAGTAAGAAACACAAACAAACGAATAAATCGTATGTAGCGCCTAGGACCCACGCAATTGTTCATCACAAAGGACTGCAGTTTGCTAGCTTGGAAGTGGAGGAAGGGATCTTGGCCCGAGAAGTGAACCTATGTGGAGAAAATTGAACTTAGAGACAAACCATACTTGCATGAATAATGATTCACAAAATATGCTCACCCATTTCAAGTGTAAGTATTTAACATTATCCAGCCTTGGTAAAATGGTTACAGGTACAGCTACAAGATCCAACTTGGTCAAATTTACAATTGCCTCGGGAAGAGAAATAGGCATCGATCTGGTCAAGTGGAAAGGTGAAACAGGGGGGTAAGGAGGTGGCTTCTCCTCAGCGTGAGCCACGAAAGCCGCAGCGGATGCTGCTGCCGAGACTACGGGCGCGAATTCTGATAGTGTTTGACGACGATGAGAAGAACCCACACTTGATCTAGATCTTCGGCTTTGGCTGAATTCAGAACGACTTTGTGAACTTTCTTGATGAATATTAGCCGCGGCAACAGCAAACGTCAGCATAGAGTTGTGCAAACTATTTTCATCGGAACCGCCTTGTTCATGGAGAGCCTGTTGCAGTGGGATTATTCGAGGAGCAAGGATGATGGGAAATACCGGAGGTATAGGGGAACCCTGATTGATTGATGATTCTGTAACTGGTTCAAACCATCTTGCTAAACGAGCACTCCGTGAAGCTTGTTGATTAACAAATCTCACAACAGATTGTGTCGGACCGTTAAAGTTTGAAGATACCGAGGGCTGAATTAAACTCACCGGTGGCCTTGAGGGAATTTCAGGAGGCAATGGAACAGCATATTCACTATCCCAACTGTCCGGTCGATTCCGGAACATTCCATGGAATTTTACAGTAGGCATCTGACGCACAAGAAGGCTCATAAGACCAACATCCATCAATTCAACTGAGCGTAGTTTAGAACAGCTTTGAAAAGCACTGAGAATTCCCTCGTAAGTGAGAGCATGCCTTGAATTTATCACCTCCGGCGAACTTGCCTTATAAATTATACGAGGATAGAAGCCCAAAATGTGGGTCACTTCGGGAGTGCATCGAAGAATATGGCTCAGAGCAGCATCATCCAGTTTATCAGGCAAATAAGCGAAAGGTAGACCAGAACTAAAATTAATCCTCCTGAGCCCAGACAGATGGTATCGGCAGGCATGTCGGAGACGAGTACCCAAACACTGCAAGGCGAAAAGATCTTGCACACTGAGATATTGCACAATCCTAAGAATAAGTTCCATTGGTAGTGTATCAAGATTTCGTGGTTGATTTAATCGATCTTCCCATTCTTTTCTTTGTTGTTCTATACGTAGACGAGAACGAAGGGGATATACATGCACTTCCCCATTGTCACTTATCTCATCACCACTTGATGACATTGACGGAGGTGCAATTTTTGGAGGTTTTGAAGAAGTAATCGATTCAGACTTTCTTTTACACTTTCGATGAGAAGTAATATCACCAGCTAAAGTAAAATATCAAAATTGTTCAAGTCAAGGTTAGATAATGAGCAATATTAAAAATTGAATAAGGCTTACTTTTGCTATTACAGAATTCATCCGAATCAGTTTTGGCAGATTTTTCCTGTACTTGTAAGATAACAGGAGAAGGGGTGTTAGAGAAAGGTTCCATAACGGAATCAATAAGGGAAGTAACAGACGAAAAGCTTGAAAGACTGGTCTTAGGAAGTTGCCTAAATGCTACATCCATAGAAGGATCATTTTTAAAAATGGAACAAGGTTCAGAAGATGTAGAGGGGATTGAAGGATCACAGCTAATTGAACGAGGAACAGCAAGATGTGAAGGATTCGGAGAGGAGTTAAGAAGAGATCTCTGGTTTGTCGTGTTATCGTTGCCACAATTATTTTCAGCTACCGGAGCCGAGTCTGGAGAGGAATCATAAACTGGTTCATGAGGTAACTTAGCGACTTGTTCGTCATCATTTTCACTATTATTTCCTTCCTCATCATTGCTTTGAGGCGTTTGAGTTCCCGATACATCCTCAGTATCAACTACTTCTTGAACTACTGTTTTTAAAACCTCCATGCGGGAATTAGAATCCGATTCACTAGAATCCGTGAAACACTTTCGTGACCTCTCGGAAATTAGTTCGGAAATTTCAGGAGATTCATGTATGCTATTCTCGGCAGAAGATCGATTTCGGCGGGATTTTCGAGGGACTGGTTGGCTATCAGGACTACTAACAGAGGTTCCACTGCCATGGCGATTACGCTTTAGGCGACGATAGCTCGGTTCGCTGGTTGCAGCTGGACACGTTACGGAATTCGATCTGCGATGCAAACCAGAAGGTGATCCTTGAATTGACTGGACGGGAGATGAGGAATCACTTTGAACAGAGGTGCGCATGGGCATTACAAGGTACACAATGGCGTCTGAATTGACAACGCACAACTGAACAAATTAAATAAATATCAAAAGACGCAAAAGTGAAGCTTAATAAACAAAGCTTTTGATAAAATCACTATTCCTATATGAATGTAAGTCTGTTGCCTGCCAGTTAAACCACTAAACACGTAGAGACTTTAAAGATATTTTGGTATTGAGATTAAAGTGCATTTATGAATATATATTTGCAATAAAAATAAATTAGCAATTTTGTGCATATGACTTAAAATTGATCTTGGTTAATGAGCTCTTTTATTCTGATCAATAGGAAATGAAGATTACACAAAGTGGTAACAACTATGGCGATACCTATTGCAAAGTAAATCCCATAGAGTTAACCCAAAATGAGCAGACTGCTAAATAGGTTGGCTTAAACAACCAAACATAGAAAATGTCAGACATATTAATTTGGCAAAATTTACTTAAGATATTTCTTAAATATTGTTAATAATGGTGATTTATGACTGATTATATGTGGTACTATTTTACTGCTGCAACTGTTTATATGCATTAACGATGAAAACTCTGAGTATAAGAAAGTAATTACATTATCTCAAAATTTTAGTTATGGCCATTGCTACTGTACAGACATTAGTTCGAATTTATATATATATATGACAAATAAGAATTTGGGACATATTTTAAAGCGTATTACGAAAAGCAAATGATTAAGAGCAACTTTAAGAAAAAAATCCTAGCTAGATATCAAAGCGGAGCTGGCTTTATGAATAAAATCATATGAATGATAATGCTAAGCGATTTGTAAAGTTGGGTGTTAGATATTTTTAAATGGAATTTTCCCAAAGTAAAGTTATACAAATTTATCCCAAAAAATGAACTTTGAAACATCTTAACGCAATTTCACTCTGCTAATGAATGACTAAACTTAATTGTATTTCTCTGAATAATTGTATTTCTACAAATTCTTTAATATGTTATTCTTTAAAATTAAAACAACCTGGCTATCACTGACACCAATAATTCTCGTCAATTAACACAGTGGTCTAATATAGATAATTAGTCAAAAATATATATTTAATACGAATGTATTAATCTTAAGCAAGTTGAAATCTTTGCGAAGCAAATATCACTCTATTTCATATGTTTATATTGTTGGTAATATGCTGATAAAGGGGAAAACGAACTGGAAATAATTTGTTACAACAAAGTTTATATTTTACATCATAAACTGAATATAAGGTAACTTGTTGCAAGTGATCTAGAAAACTCTTTGAACCAACTCTGAAATTAAGCAACTTGAAAATATTTAGAAGCTCTTAGAATACAACTCGTATATTCAGTGCCATTTATTCCTTGAGTGACTAGAATAATCATGCAAACTACATATTATTTCGAAATAACAATTTTTATATCAGAAATAAGAAAAATATTAAATTTAAATAAGTTTTGTTTTCAATTAAAAGAACATAATGTGTTTTGATATTATAAAGAAAACCTTGAAATAGGTCGTCCAGATGCGCCGAAATTTTGCCACATTCAAATTTCTTACTGCAATGTCTTTACCGTTTTTACCAGGCTATACTTTCAATTCAAAAGCAAGATAACTCTTATCTTTATAAAAAACCAAATACAGATAGGACATGAAAATTTTCGCAAATCGCGTTATTTGGATAAAATAAAGGGAATATGCCATGTTTATAATGACAATAGACCAGGAATTGGGGGTGAACCATTGCCCGGTCAGCGAATCGATCCACCAATGAGTAATTTCCCTAATGAGCATGGAATAAAAGTTCCCACTTGGATGGCTTTTGACAAGAAAGCAAGTTATATTTGAATATTTGTAGCGAAGTCATTTTTATGCCATATATTTCACATTTGAAATACCTAATGTATATTTTAGGTTTTGTGTTTTGATGCTTATATAAAACCGGCAAACGATGACCAAGTAGAACGTTGTGGTGCTAGAAAATGTCAAGTACTGTTTTATCTCGAAGATGATACCGTTCAGGTGATCGAGCCTAGAGTTGTAAATTCTGGTCTCCCTCAGGGTAGATATTTTTATCTGAATTTTATATTATGATAAATTTTATGTAATTTGTGTCATAATCTCAATCTTTAATACAGTTTTTAATTCAAATAAACTATTAGAGCACTTTTATAACTAACTTATTTTTGGAACTTTTTTATAATCGGGTATTTTCGTCGATATTTTAATTTTGTAATTCCTAACTGATTTAAAAGCCTTAATTTATTTCCAATTTTTTGGTGTTAAATATAATTAATAACGTTTATTATTAGAGGATGTTCTAAGACGATTTTATTATTAGCGTTAGTAATGCGAATATCATTAATATACGCCTAGGTACAATCGTGCGACGACACCGGATTCCTAAACCCCCACCAAACGATGCCTGCTTCTATACAGTCGAAGATTTCAATGTTGGTATTGACCTGAAGTTATATGGTCGGGTCTATCGTCTCGTGTCTTGTGACAAATTCACGACGGATTTTCTACGCAGACTTGGAGTTCGTATCAATGAACCTGAAGAAATCTCTTATGATCGATTCGCCTCACTTCGTATTGGTGTAAGAAAGAGCGATAATTGACTATATTGTTTCTTTTGCATAGTGCAAATATTATTAGATTTGGGCGTATTGTCATGCACTATTTATAATGCATATTTAAAACCAGATCCTCTTTTACTTTTATGTTGTAGAATTCGGATGAACCAAAGTCCTGCCAAAAAACAGAGCATCCTTATAAGCTTCAGCAATTTCTTGATCATGATCGTCAAGTTCTGCGATTCAACTGCTTTTGGGATGATTCAGACAGTCTCTATGGAGATGCTAGGAATTTTGAACTTCACTACTTTTTAGCCGACGACACAATTGAGATCATTGAAAGGTTTCAGCCAAATTCCGGACGTGATGCTCTTCCGTGCTTCCTGAAACGTCAAAAACTACCGAAAGGCGTTCCTGATCTGCCACTCCCAGGGGGCGGTGAATCCGTTATATGTCTAAGGGTAAAGGCAAAACTACATCTACTGAATTGGTATTAGTAGGAACGTATTTCACAGCAGTCTTCATTTATCTTTCTAGTCTGGTTGCAAGCCAATTGAGTATTATACGGATATGGACCTCACAATTGGAGCCATCTTGAATGTTTATGGACGAAAATTTATGATTTGTGATTGCGATGAATTCACTAAAGAGTATTATAGAAAGAAGTACAACATTGGTATGCACAATAAGTTAGTAACTTTGCTGTTTAAAGCACTACTATAAGTTATGGCATCAACATAAATGTTCATTCCTCTTATTTGTAATTTAATAATCTAAGACAGTAGCAATTGAAGTCAAGTGTTGCGCTTTCTATTATCTCATATTGTTCTGTAATTATTTGTCCTCTTCACAAGTTTCACCCACTTATTAGGCGTATCCTGTAAATTAGTGATTGCGATTGACTTACTAAGGCTAAATACTCCAAAATCGACGAATGTTTTTGAAGTGCTTGCATAATTGTCCTACATTTTTTCATCCCTCATTAACCTCTATGTTGATTTAAGAAACATTAAAACCCGTTAAACCACTTCGTGCAAAACAAAGGGACTCGAATGAAGACACGGATTCAAATTGCCGGCCACGTATGCAAAGCTCATTCGGAAAATGTGATGAGCGGGGTTTGTATCAAGGGAAATTCAATCCGGATATTCTTCATTTCATGACTCGAATCATTAGCGGAAATGAGGATGCAGAATCTCGCAAATTCGTTCTCACTTGTTTCCCGTGTGATAACACTTTTATGATCCAAGAGCCCGAAATCGAAAATTCTGGTATGGTTTATTCTACTTAAATGAATTTCAGTAGATTCTTTAATCAATACCACATTTTCTTTTAGGATTCAAGAGTGGAAAATATATGGAACGCTGTAAAGTGCTGAAACCTGGACAGTCAGTCGCCAACACTGAACTTCCCGAATATTATTCACCATCTGACGTCTACATTGGGGCTCATTTAGTAATCAATGGTGTAACTTTTGAAATCTGTGATGCAGATGTGCATACCCTGAACTTTATGGAGAATCATCCATCCCAGTTCCATTTTTCTGATTTTTCCAAAATTATGCAAAAGATGAAGTCTCTAGTATGTAATAGGGAGGAAGAAGTAAGACGTATGGCCAAAGAGGCAAATTCGGAAAATTTAGACCTCGAAGGTTTCAAGAGTTTCGTAAAGAAGCTTTTACAAACTAAAACAGAAGAACAGATTTGCTTAGTTTTGCACGAAATCATCACATTGGCACGTCACTATGCTTTAAAGTAGGCGAAATACCCTAATCGCGCTTATATTAAATTTCTAGTGTTCCAGTTGAAATACATTATCAAGATATAATTAGTTTAATTCAACAACATCTTCGAAAATTGTCCTATGAGGGTTTTGACGACTTACTCAACTCGTGCAAATACGAGGACTACAAGAATAAGGGAATTATTAAATCGACTATTCTTCGACGTATCTTTAAGGCCAATCGTCTCCCTATTTCTGACGATATAATTCGTAAACCCATTGAACTGTAAGTCATCCAAATAAACTTGATGTGATATGTCAATGTGTGCAATTGACCTAATAGTATTTTAAATTTTTTTTTAAATCCAGCTTCCAAGATTCTGAGAACGAAATGATTGATTACAAGGAATTCATAAATCAAATGAATTGGAAGTGTAATCCAATTTCTCTTGGAGGATTGGTTTGTCAATACTCGGGTAATCTCGAGGTAGATATGGCGAGATTGCTTGGGGGTAAGAAAATTCCAGATCTTAGCGAACAGAGGGTGCAACATATTGCATTTATTGAGGATCTTATTCAGCTTTAAAAAGACCTTGATCAAGCGAGCACTAGAGTTTAGTGCTAATTTCACTGAATTAACCAATAAAAATCACAGATCATAAATCTTTTGCTTATTTAACTACAGGGTGGCTACCTTAAATGAGGTCCGGTTTGAATGCAGAAAGGCAAATTAATATTGCATTTAAAAGTCTTAAATGACGAATATTATGCTACCCTGGGCAAGTGTTCAATGTCACTTTCACTATGACATTTGTTACCGGATCTCTTTTAATTTGGCCACTCCACTACATTAGGGACTTCTGAAAATTAAGATGTACAAATTTTAAATGACATTTTATTAAGAGGGACACTTTATTCTAACTGAGGTTTGTTGAACTGTTCTTTGTACAAATGGACTTACTTTTGCAGCTGAAACTGGCTTACACTTTCCCCTTTCGATTTTTTATCGATTATTTCTTAATTGTCACTCATGGCATCTTCATCGATCTAAACTTGGATTAGTCAGTACCCAAGGGTTTTAATTAAAAGAAAATTGATTTAATTTTATTAGTATTTTGGCATCTTTATCTCACGGATCAAAACTTCGATAATTCCCTCTTGTAAAATATGGCACAACGTAAATAATAGTAGCGGGTTGCTACTTTATTAAAGCCTGGCTAACTCAGAAATCTCTGTGGCAGATTCTCCAACATCTAG
>UZAE01000388.1:0-24528 GCA_900617975.1 Rodentolepis nana | reverse complement strand
AAGACAGCTAATGAACTGCTATTAATTAACTGCAATATATGTGCCCCCAACCCATGGGGAAAGCTAAAGTCAAATTTTAAGGGCAATTGATAAATATCATAATGCTTGCCATTTGAAGTAATAATAATAATACTTCCTTCACTTCTTAATTGAACTTAGTGACTAAATATATAATTGTCTCTCCTCTCCTCTCCGCTTCAACTCTAATGTGAATAATAAGCGATTGTTGGCTGGAAATACTGCACATTTGATGCAAAAGAACCAGCTTTTGTTCATAGTGAGGGCCGAATTGAGTGGGGGAATTTCTGGAGCCAATTATAACCTTATGTATGTCAACAAGTATGTTGACACTAGGGGGGGGGGGTTGAAAGTGGAGTATGTGCACTGGATGCAAGACGAATCAATGAGAAGTTAGGGTGTCTAGATGTACACAGCTTTAGATTGGTCATTCGCACACCTTGTAGACTTCCTTCATATCACTTCCATTTTCTTCCTCTTGCTCATTCCAAACCACCTTAAATCTGCCTTATTGCCCTAAAAAGGTCATTTTCCAATTTATAAATTAAAACTGAGCGACTATGACTGTCTTCCTATCTTCATGGCCTTGGTTCATATTACAGGTATCTCAGAGAAATTTATCATTGACGCTGTCAATTCTTGGTCAACTATTGCATAACCCTCCTCTTCCCATTGATTGGTTAATATATACATCTTTCCATTTTCTTCGGTCCTTTTATCGCTATGTCACGGCAATATTTTTAGCACCACATTTTTATTAAAATAAATGTTATGCACTCATTACCTGCAGAGGACTGAATATCGACTCGAATATAGACAAAATCTCTAATTAAAATACTACTTAATGTATGAGTTCTCCAACTTCCAAGTTAAGAGTCTACAAAGTATTCGCAACCCTATAAGGCTTTCCAGTTTTAGTCTTTTTCTGCTACCTACCCAGAATTACCAGATCTACAGAGTCCTTGGGGAGTATCAGTTTGAAGGATTCACCCTATTCCATGTACATCGAACAAGGAATTGTGCACAAAACCCGGATAAGCTGAAATATGCCACTTCAACGAAGTCTATTATCCAGTTCATAAAAGAGTGAGTTTTTTTCTATATTTATTTGACTATTCTATTTGCCTATCTATGTGAAATTATTAATACGGACAGCTTTCTCCAAATTGTACAAAATAACCCGTCGACTTCTTAACCGGAGCAGAAACATAGCCCAATTTTAGGCGATTGAGTTATGGACATGTAATAAGTGCAGAAAGAGGTTACCGTAACAAACGCAGCACAAAAAGTCGAGTTTCTAGTGAGGAGAAGTCATCATTGTTAAAGCAAGAATTTTATCTGAGATGCAGACAAACCCATACAAATGCATGGGATTTACCGACATGCGAACAAGCATAGCAATCAACACCCAAAATATATTCTAAACACTTATCAGTTAGCAATTGTAAAAAAAGCTTGATACAAAGAATCGTAAGAACAAATATAAAAAATGAGAAGTTAAAATCACAGAATTGCGGAATAAATCTGTAAATTCATTTTCCCGAAGGTTGATTCTTCTCTCCTTCTGAGTTCTGTAAGTGTTTAACCTTCTCGTACTGACTGACATCCCTAGTGATCCCATAGGGGTAGACGTGGTAAACGAGAAACTCCAGAACGTACATTTCAAAAGGACTAATATAATGGAAAGACACTGTGTGATCGCTGCAACAGTCCAGACCCTATATAAATAAAGTAATACAAAGTTAAACGGCTATTGAAGTTATTATTAATGGAAAATTTAATGAATACAGCTATATTCAGGAGACGTGTTTAGTAAAACTAGATAATCGACAACTTTCTAAACGTCATCAGCTAAATTTGTTTAATAAAGGAGCTGAGAGAAATCAGATAACTCAACAGAGAGATTCAATAATGATCAGAAAACGCTCTTCCAAACGGGCTTAGGAATTATTAATGTTGTTTGCAAATATTTGAAGATGTGGGTATATGAGGGGGTCGAATGGGTCTATGATGATAGCCACTAATGGAAATTGAAGCTTTTATTCAGAAAAATGATTAGAAAGGACGGTCATCTACCAACGGATGCAACATTAGAAGTGAGTGCACACGAATTAAAATCAAGCAGGAATGGAATAGTGATTCATGCCAATATTATGAAAATGGCGTGATCGATAAAAGCTACCTTAATGAAGCATTGAATTCATTACGTGTACGGCCGAGCCCTATCGAGAAAATTTTAGTCAGCTCGAAGAGTTTGGTACTCTTGAGGAAAAGAATAAAATAACCCTCACAAATGGAATAAGAGGCCAACTGAGAATGCTCAGTAAATAAGTAAAAAACCATGCTATTCCAATATACCTAAAGTGTGAGTAAATCCAATACAAGCCAACCGTATGTGGAAAAAGAGCCCGCATGCAGTGAAGACCTAGACAAATCAACGAATACATCAAGGAGGATACGTGGAAGAAGCGAAGGAAAGAACAATTGAAAGAAATTACTGCTCAATAAACGTAACAATCAGTACAGAATCCAAGCACCCAATTACTGTACACATTGAGCCTTACGAGAATGATCAAATCGTCCTCCAATCACTCAAATTCTACTTCCCTTTGCAAAGTTACCACGACAAAAGTAGCGCATAAAATTTTCTAAGTAATACAATATGTAATCGATTATAACGTGCAGAGTAATTACCGTTTTGACAGGGAAAAAATTATATGAATGAATCCAGGAGATCTTATCCATTCTCGCCTTGTTCAACATAGTGGCAGGAGGAAATGGATGGAACACTTCTTGTTGGTGTTCATCCAAACTGTCAAGTAGTTTCACACCAACGGCTTCTGCACATTCACCTGAGAAGATTGAAGAAAATTATGAAATAAAAGCAATCGTATGATACCGAACTTTCATATTGCCATGTAAAGTTAATATTCTGATGGGCAATTCTGTCTTTTATATTCAAGCGAATGAAAGATTAGTACCCATCCATTTCACTGTTTCTCATAGTTACAGCAGTCAAATTAATTTACAAACACATTCTCTCGAACACTTATCTTGTGCAGAGGAGCAATTACTCTCATACACTAATTGTGGATGCGCGGTTAATGTATAAGTGGATTCACATAATAGACTCACCACATTCAATTAAAACGTACTCGTTCGACCTCGTGAGAGCACTTCCGATTAAAACAACGACAATTAATCATAGCGAAAAGCAGGGGAAACGGCAAAATTGGTACATTGAATAGATTTATTGAGAAAGGGAGAGAACAAAGTGCAGTGCATTGATTAATCAAGAGATGAGAAGACAACCAATGCAATCCCGAGCACTCAGAGCGTATCAACAAACAGACCAACATAATAGAACTCGATAGGAGGGGTAGTTAATAGCAAAATTTTATTAAAAGTGGAAAATTTGTGAAAGAAAGTAAGTTTACAAAAAAGTAATAACCCACCAAGATTTACGTCCTCGGCTCCATAACGCTTCATGCAACCCTTGGTTTCTTTAATCATACCCTCAGCGATAAGCCTCAAGGCAGCTCGCGAAAGCACATAGCCAGCACCACCAGATGTATAGCCCTGCTTGACAAAAGTCTAAAAGTAGGGAAAAAAGAACGCCAAGCCATCATGGAAGGCGAATGATGCGAAATCTCAAGAAGACTGAAACAGATATATTGCGAAAGCATGAGCGCTAGCAAACGAACTAACATGGACTAATGAGATGGCGAAGGCAGAACCCAAAATGGGATGATGGGCGCACTTTTTTGCACCTCTGCACATTTAAATGCTCACTGTTTCAGGTTTCCATATTTCATAGCCTTATTGTGAGCTCTGTTGAGTTAAAACATTTTAGTTATTGGATATCAAAAAATAGAATGATATTAAAAAATAACAAGATCAACAACACAATTTAATCGGTAGGTCAGTAGTCTTTGCACACAACGGACACACTTGTAACCCAGGGGTTAAACCTGAATTTGAAATATTATAACTTAATGCAGAGAAGATTATTTGATGCAGAATATTTTAAGTTTATTTAGCTCCACGTTCTTAAGATTGTAACACGCAAGGCGTATGCTGGTTCAAGTGGAAGATATTTCAGGAATAAATGAAAACACATAGGGTGTGTTTTAGGGTGCTAAAGCAGAATTGCACTAATTGGCGCAAGATTACTATAATTATAGAAATTCTTAATCAATTTTCCAAAACATTCACGCACCCAGAGGCATTACCTATGGGTTTGATATTCTTTCATTCAGCAAACTATTACCAGTTTCACTTAGTTGCAATAGTCTAACCGCGTTATTCACCACCATTATTTTCTAATATCTTTTTTTTCCAGATTTCTGACTTTCATGTGCACTTCTGCATTTTGGACCCCAATCACTTACCTTAGTCAATTGGTAACGACATCACTCACACCACTCCACTTTACCTGCAGGAAATGCTGCATTGCAGAATCTCGCTCCAGTCACTTGGGTCGGGCTAAATTAGCTTAGCTCACTTGCACTGGCCAACTACAATCCACACTAAGCTAAAACTCATCCCCGTATTATGCACCTGAGTACTGTTCCTGCCTGCACTTCTTGTGGTTATATATCAAAAATATTAACAACTTACCTTAAATCGTCTGCCCATAAGAAATGGCTCATCGGGATTTTTCTCAGCCAAGAGGTAGCGCAGATTCTCAACAATCACAAAGGTGTCATCATCTGCTTTCATGAAGTATTCATAATTGTCAATTTCAGTATGGTAGGCGTGAATAAATCCATGACGAGTCTTCTCCCAAAGATGTTGCCGGCCCTCAGTTTCAACAGCACCTATTTAGAAAAGCGAAAGGCAGATTATAACCAAAACTTTGGGCCAAAAAAAACAGTCAGTTGCTTCCATTTCCTCTTGGCTGTACCAAAGAGAAAACAAATGAATGCAAACCGACCAACATGCTCCGACTATTGTGGACGAAACTAAGGCCTTAATACAGAAACACAATACATCTCAATGTCAGCATTGGCATTCCAACCTCGTCATTTGCTTCACTCCGATACCCTACCTCTTCGACCTATTGAGACTTTTATGTTGTAAGGTCATGAAAGGAAAGAAATTGTAAAGAAAATAACGATAAAGCTAAGTTGTACTTAATATATTTTTGTCAGATCCAAAAAATGGACGAACGAAAACTAACCTAAAATAATGCAAAAAAACGAAGGTGAAGGTGACACTTCATGTCGAAAACTCATTCCCATCCGAAGGGGGTATCTCAAGAAAAATGAAAATGCAAGGAACATGAGATACGATTCTTAACTCGAGAATCAGAAAAAAAAATATTTGTTTTTTTAGGATTGAAATGAAAATACTCGTCTGAGAACACGGGTTCGATGCCCACAGTTGCACACCTAGCAGATGAAATGGGAAATCGCGTTGTTTAAGTTCGGCAAGATTCAAGAGGTTTCGCAATGTCACTCTAATACTCGAGTTGATCTTTAAAAAACACTAATTGAGTTTGAGAGTGGTTGCAATATAAACAGGATTGGAAGCCTATATACCCCATAAATATAACCAATTTTGGAAATTGAAGAATCAGTTTACACATACCCCCCATGTCCAAAAGATGGCTAAGAAGGGGTGCAGAACCAAACAGATCGGCTGAAAACCGAGGAGGCTATTCACTTCAGAAAGTGAATTTAAATTAGCGACAACATTTTAATGATAAAGTATAATATGTATTTAAACATTTATTTATTTATATCAAATGGCAGGCGTTCTGGCAGTTTTTATTAGCTCTTTAGCTGACTTCAGGCTTCGCAGAGGGGGAGGAATATCAAAATGGAAAAAAATTGGAGGGGGGAGTAAAAGAGACAGACACTAAGGTAGAAAAAAAGATGAGGTGAGTACTGTGGAAGTAGTTGAATATGACATACAGTGGGGGTGATGGCAGTTTGAAGTGAGAAGTCAACTGCCGATTAATATACTTTTTTTGGAGTATGAGTATACGTTGCCCAGGGTTCACCACGTGGAGATAAGTCTATCGCACACCCCGAATATATTTAAGCATAAAATCAAGGAAACGAGTTACGTATTTATTAGTTTCATTATTTATAAATTATAAATAATTGCTAAAATATACAAAAATTGGGTGTGTCTTTGCTTGACATAATCCTGGAATAAATGGAGAAAGTTAGTCCAATCCTCTGTTACCATTCACTCCGAGGACTTGGGGCTATTTGGACAATTCGTGAGACAAAAACTGAATTAATGTAGAATTAAAGGGGACGATAATTTGCAAATGACATCCATACATCTTGATTTTATTTATCGTGTCAAAAGGGAGTCCAAATTAAAAATTTTCCCCAAACACTTGCCATGAGAGTGGTAAAAGGTGAGCAATCATCAAACAATAATTAAAATATGATATAATAGAGATGAGATGAACTATTCGTTAAGTGGATAAAATAGCGTGCTACTTTTATACAATTAAATAGCAAAAGTAAGAAGGAGCAAAACTCGAAGAATGCTAAATTATATAACTAAACTTGCCCTATTTTTCAATAGGAGAGGTTTAAGGGATAACAAATGAGAAAATAAGCTTGAGATAAAATACAATAAGATAAATATAATGTGGTAAAATGCTGCAATACAACAAAAAAGCTAACAAGAAATGCTACTTAGAATTTCAAGAAAGATTAAGAGGCGGAGTGAGAAAGCAAGCCTGAGCATGAGCAGTTCCATAAAAAACAGTGCAAGGCGGAGAAAATCCTATAATTGGCTTCGTAAAACGCGGCACAGTAGACTAAGATCTCAGAATTTTAAGTTAAGTCGAGTTCAATTAACCAATGAGATAGCAAATCATAGTTTTTTATGCCAATTAGTGGTTAAATAATTGCTCTGCACATCGAAATAACGCTGTTGGCAATGTCACTAGAGTCTAAATTTATCACTTAAGTCTCAAATTTAAAAAAAATAATGTTTAAATGGCTAGCACAATTACAAAAGGCAAGCGAATTCGTACTCGAAAATCGCTGTTAAAAAAGAAAGCTACAGTCTAACAGAATAGGCTCAAACAGTAAGTGCAGATTAGCATTTCGAGATATATCGAAAAATATTGGGCTGTTAGTTGGAAATCATCAACATTCCTTCAACCAAACTCCACTTTGAAAGCGGACAAGCAATATGTTGGAAACTTTGCACCTGAGCATGAAAGATATAACAATGAGCTAATATTAACTAATATTTTCGCGTGGTTGTCTGCAAACTGATAGTGGGTAATTGGACACATGGCAGTTGGTTAAAATTAATACATTTCAGGCTAATTTATGCTTTTGAATACTAGCTACTCTAATTGATTAGAAAACAGAAATGATATGCCTCATAAAATCACATAAAACAAAGTGGGACAATTACTTATTGATAAAGGAATTAATTGAACACGTATTGGTTTTAGATATAGGTAGATCCACACTTAAAGAAGGTACTTCCATTTAATCGACCCTGAAAATTGCGGCAAATCAACAAAACAATGCAGATTTTTTAGATCTAATTACTACGCCCCAATTTAATAAGTCCAAGAGATCGTCAGAAAAAGGAAAATTAACTTTAAGTTAAAAACAATTTAAAATATTAAGAAAAATATCTCGCAAAAACTAACTAATAGAAGGCAGATCCTTGTCATCTTCGGAGCTGACAAAAATATAACCATCGAAACGTCGAGCCCATGTAGTCTTCACGGGGATAGCTTTGGACATTTTATTTTTCGGCGAGGTTAGGATGAAAACGAACAATCGTATTTTTTTGGCAAGATCAGCAGCAAGTACATCTTCGCCTAAAAATATAGAGAGTATATTGAATTATATAATTTAAGAGGGAGACATTTAATACCATTGCATTTGATCGAAAGGTACCTTCATGGTGACCGGTTTCAGGATCATTATGAAATTTCTGTGGTAGAACAGGGAGATCCAATTGAGACAGACCTCTAACTATTAATTTTTCCGAATTTCGACGGGCATCTAGAATCCAGAAAGTAAACATGCCCACAAGGACACCAAAAAAGAAAATTCTGAGAGGTGACTTCCACATCAAATTCATATTCAATTTCTAAAAGAGAAAACATTCGAGCATTTTAAATCATATAAATATATCTATATACATAACCACAAAATTGGAATTAAGACACACGCATTCTATATGAATAAGAAAATCATATTGCGTAAATAAATGTTAAGAAACGGATTATCAGTAAATTAAGTAAACGCATAAAAACCGCCCAAGGCAGAGTAAACTATGCAGCAACAAATAATCTCGCACCTTTCGCGGGCTAAAAATGATAAATATGGAATGTCTTGAATTGGCCTTCTGAAGGTTGATGCCAATTATGAGCTAATTCGAAACTAGATTATATTTCAGAATTTAGGACAATGTGTGATATACACTTTTGGCTCAAAAATAATGTAATTTTGAATCAGTAAATGGGTATACAAGTTTTATTAAGACTTTGCTAATGCATCATGTTTTGCAGAAAAATCGATATTTTTCCTAAAAATCCTAAATTCTTTAACAAACACCTTATATTCCCCCCTCTGAAATAAAGGCTTGCATGCAAGCCAAGCGTTAATGTAATTGTTTATTATATATGTTTGCAACTTTTCTACAAAGACCATGGAACTGACGGTTTGAGAGTCCGACATGGATTGCATTAATTATATTACTGTTAGAGTAAAGAGACGGGGATAAGCGCATAGAAGATATTAGTGAAATCGACACAAAGAAATATGAAGAACTTTGATAAGTGTATCTGCGCCCGTTTATGCCGTAAATATGGATCATACAGGCCATCTTGTCCTCTTCGAAGTTCGGCTTGATTTTCCTTATTCACGTCATCTGTTCTTGTCCCGCCAATCTTCAGATAGACGTGGTCAGGAATTTTAAATTTACCTCCGGTTTCCTATAAATTTATGTATCATATTTAAATCTCAGCATGAATTTTTGCAAATGCTTTTCCTCTTTCTCCTCAAATTTCTATAATATATATGGTTATTCGTATATACAATCACTAAATTGAGGTAAATTGGTATTTTAGAATCACCCTTTGTATAGCTGTCATTTATTGATTTAACATATTGCAAGGCTCAATATTTGGTCCATAAACCCTATTTGGCAATACCTTAAAATTGATGCTCTTCCAAAATTTGATTCAGTTATCAAGTCGCAAAAACCCCTCGCCTTCTAAGCTCACTTTACTTCTTGCTCATTATTATTCGCAGATGATTGTTCCTTTCAAATTCTATTTGTACCCCCACCCCATTTCTTCATCTCCCTTTTAATCCACTAACCTATTTTTTCTAGTATCGCAACGCACGGAAGAGGGAGGACCCTAAATATTCACTGCACTATCTTAGACCGCTTTAAGTAAGGCTGAACACAGCAAGGAATTTCACAAGGCAGGAAAGAATTTCACAGCTTTAACTTACAAAATTAGGTTGCCATCCACGGCTCAGATCATACTGCAAAAGATCGTTGTTTTGCCAAACTGATTGTGCTCAAATTATCATATAAGCTAATACACCTTCCTGCAATTTTCCAAGTAACATCTCTTTATTCCCTAATCAAATAATTTACTCTCCAAAGAAAATTCAGGGAAACGAAGCAATTGATTTATCACAGTTAATAAAAAAATATATTTTCTACGAAATATTACAGAACTCTGCTAGATCCATAGGGTCTAACATTCAGAGTGTACACAGTTTGCGCATTATTGCCAAACACCTTTCGTTTATCCTCAATTGCACCAAAGCCCGCTTCTTCCATGCAATGCTCTACAAGTCGTGCTGCCTCCCAAACAGAGAGTTCCCTCTGTGCAACTGCCTGACCTCGGTACCCCTTTACAGGGGGCCCCGAAATTCTCGCATGCTTCTTCGCAGCAACTAGGGCCCCTCCTGTTCCACTATCATTCCAACCAGTAACCGCAGGAGCAACAACACGACATATGGGCCATCCCGAGCCGAATAGACATCTCTCCGGTCCGAAAAACCCAATTGCCTGTGTCAACACATTCTTCGGGCTCCATTCCTTCTCCTCTACATTTCCATCCTTATCTGATGACACGATCTTCCCTGAAGTGGCGGTTAACTTGCAGTAGACATTTGGGTACCTACTCAAGTACTCTAGATCCGCCTTCCATTGAGCAATATTGATTTCTTCATCGGGATGTGTGGAAGTGTATTCCAAGGGAAGACCACAATGATTGAGGACTAGCTTGAGACGAGGGTGTTTGTAGGCGAGGTGACAAGCATGCCGGAGTTGATGGGGACCGATGGCAAGGTCAAAGGGCATGTTGTTCTGCTCAATTGCAGAGAAGGCACTTTCTGTGTCGGGATCGATGAGGACGTTGGCATCGGTGTTGGTGACATCGTGGCGCAGGCCAACAAGGAAGGGATCTAGCATGAGAGTCCGAAGACGTTGTGCCAGGCCACTGTCGTGAAGATCAACCCAACCGATATGACCTGCGAGATAGTAGTATTCGTCTGCAAAGGAGGATATCACCATATTCTCTTGATAGGTCGGAGTGGACTAAAATAGAAAAGGATAACATTTATTGCACCTAATTATTTCACTTAATTTTATTCATAACGCACAAAGATATAGACAAAGATTGTAGTCTAAAAATATTTTTGCGAATTGTAATAATGCGCATTTTTATCCAATAGCATACCTTAAGAACAGAGAGGAGAAGGTCCAGATCAATCAAATATTTGTCTCAATTTATTAATTAAACACTTTATTAGTAATGGAAAAATGATCGTAGACGAAATTTCTTTAGGGGTGATATAGACTTGGAAGGATTCGAGTGAGATAAACAAGAAACCATTCAATCCTATTAGAGACAAAGACACTGTGAGAGGCTTAAGTGAAATCAAATATAAATTTGCAAGATGTCTGGAAAAGCAATCATAAAAGAGACGAGGCCCCTAGGCGATGGCAGATGTGACCGATGTTATAACATTCAGTTGTCTGTTTCCTAAGCTTTAAACCTTATCTTGAGTTTCAAATACCAGCAAGTATAGCACGAATATTTACCTAAGCGATATAAAGTAAATGGCACAAACGAAAGGTCTTTTAGTAATGAATTTTTGCTTTTCATTTTGAATGCATTTCAATTATGACGAGAGTTCATTTAAAATTGATGCAAAATAAAAGGATAACAAAATCTCATGGTCCAAGTCGCACATGAATGTCTACAGAAAAGAAATTGCTGGAAGTGAAGAAGAAGAAGAAGAAATGAAGAAAAAATGCTTCTAAACGTCCCATTTATGGAAGTATCGTATGTTACAAATAACAGGGGAAAAGCTAATGCGGCTAAAGTATGAATACCTGACGGTCAAGTTTGAAAAGTGCTCAAAATAAGAATTTAGTGAGAGCAGTGGGAAGAATAAATCCCATCGCAAATATATCGGTTGCGAAGACAATAAGGATAAGTAGATAATAGCATGACAAATAAAGCGCATCGCTTTCCCATGTATTTACAAAAAATTCCATAGCGAAAAAAAGCGTAAATAATCATCTTACCTGAACATGAATGGCGTACTGAACCGGCGATAATTCACCAATCCCCTCTTTCAATTCCGCACTAGCCCGATGTTTCATCTCAAACAAATCCTCCTCATACATATCTGGATTGAAGTCCCTATTGAGAACACTCCTAGCACTCCCCAGTCGCCATTTTGCATCCCCAGGCAACTGCACACCCTCATAGATGTCTCCATGATTTCGAGACAGTGACCAGAGCTGGAAATGGGAGTCAATATACTGAGGAGTCAGAGGAACCCAGGCTGATGAGGCTGCAGCAATGGCCTCCTTTTCTGCAGTCTCAAAATCGGCCACCTCGTTGTCTATAATGGCCTCTTCCTCGGCTACCAATTCGTGGAGAGAACGCTTGTCTCGTCGACGGAATGTCTCTTCATATTCACTACGGGTCATGGGGCCCGTGACGTTCGTGCTGTTAGGATCCCGAGAAGCCATTGTGACTAAAGAGGATGGGAGGGTGGTCAATAATCGATTCACAACAATAACATTCAAGCAATGCTGATACTATCAAATGAACCAAATGAAACATTTAGCCATTTAACATATAGCCTAACAGATTTAATAAGATCACCGAATTTATAGAGAAATACCTATCAACCTGGAGGGAGCGATCAAATATATATTATATACAATCGAGCACTAAGAGCAAAACCCATTCTATATAGAAGTGTTACAACGCACACTACTCGAAAATAGGGGGCGAATGGAAGAGCGGTGAGAGGGGAGTTAGTAGAAAGACAAAGCCAATGGGCGATGACCAAGAAGAGAATTTAAGTAACATTCTGCAAGCAGCGATTTAATAAATTTAATGGGAATCCGCGGTACCAATAAAGACAATTTATTTCAATGGGCGACAGGGAAGCAGAGCAAAATATTTTTTGAAAATATTTATTGACCAGTGGTCAATCAAGTTTCAAGTTATGGAAAGATTTTATTGCCATAGCTCAGTAGACTGCCGTAAATGATCAATGGGAATTGTCTCGAGTGGATAATATGACGACTGGATAATGCCTCGAATAGATTGAAAATGAAGCAATAATAGAAGTAGAACCACAATATCAACAAGTAAAATAATTAACAACCACGTGGTCATTCTTCCTCAATGTCTAATCCAATTTCAAACTGATATGTTAACACTATAAACTAGCAAGACCTTGGATACCCTGTCAAAAGCATTAATACGAGCACCGACAGGCGGAATATGTGGACACCTTAGTGTTAGTAGTGAATTCAGTGATGGAAATATCATTGGATAAGTACCAAACCTTAACTTGATCAAAATCAAAATATTAAAACCGACATACTCAAAAATCTTAACTACTCAATTCGGTGGAAACGATTCGCAGTTAAATAAGTAGCACAGAAATTTATTCAATAAAATATAAGTACCGAATGAGAGTAGGAATATTATTCGCGTCAAATCATGCTGAAAGTATCTTCCATTTATTAGCCTTTCGAAAACTAGAGCATACTAGCCAAACACAGGCATTCATCACAAACAAGCAAAAGCACAGCAAGATAACAAAAGACTGTTTTGCAAACACGTTAAGTACATTACAATTATTCTTAAGAATGGTATGAAAAAGATGAGCACAAATACATAGAGGAAGTGACAAAAAAACCCACCTCCTTCTCCTCCACAAATCTTATTACAAGGGAGGGGGGAATGGGGCCATATATATGTATATACGTGCGGGTATGTACAAAAAAGGAAAAGAAAAAACACATAATGGGGGATCACGTTCTTAGGAGGCACTGGTCGTAGTGACAAAGGCAGTAGTAGTAGCAGGGACAACTTTCGGCTGTACAGGCAAAGCCATAAGTTGATCAGGTGGCAGTGTCCTATAGGATTTAACACTCTGGAAACGACCCGTTGCATAGTCAAGGAGTAGGAAGGTATCTACAGCAACCTCCATGGGATTACCACTCTCTTTATCAATAACTCTTTCTCGATATTCTGAAAGGCGAATGCGTTGAACTGTTCCGCTTTCGGGCTGTGGGTTAACTATAAAGTTGAAAAATGGGATAAATCTTGAACAAAGAGGATCAGCGGAGCTATGCTCAACCTACAGCCAACTTACCAGCTTTTCCACTGATAAAGGAGAGGATGGTAGCCTTATCGAGCCTTGAAAGGCGATTAGCACCTTGAAATAGGGATTGGATTGATGTAACCTGAGTGGGAGTGAGATTTAGGCCCTCTCTTGACAACGGCTGTGTTATCAAAGTAGTAGGTTGGGACAAAATCTGTTTCTGTACTGTAGTTTGCCCCGTAATTGGTACAAGGGGAGGCCTAGGAATTATCCTAGTATACTAAATAAAGAAGGAGAGCAACGTGAGCATAAAAGGAAGCAATAGGAGACATTCACATATCTTCATCTCTCCAATTTATTATCCAAAACGCAGCCATTTCGATATCATCTTCAATCATCACTCTCTTCGATGTTCCCTTTCGTTCTTCAATATAACGCTATAAAATCAGGCCGAAAATCAACGACCAAAGCACAAAAAATAACTTGTCGATTAGACATGATGGTTTGTGAAAAGAATCGGCCGAAAACAACTCCTGGTGGGCAAATTTGGAAAATGTAGAAGTAATTGGTACAAAGGCTCGAGAAATAGACATCTGATAAAGACCAAGCACAATTTATTTACCAAGATAATCAGAATTGGAAAACGTAATTGCACGCTTGGATAAACACAGAGAGCAATTGGGTTTATAAATAGCCATTAATTAAGAACAGGGAACTAGCAGGTGAACGAACGTGGCAGCAATAGCATCAGTTACACATTAAGCACTATTTAGATTGAAAACCAGCCAGACGCAATCGAACCCATTGCATTTGATTTGTACAGAGTGATCAAATTGAACATCTGACAAATAATGTGCCATGAAAATCTTGCTTATGAGCTCATATTCAGTAACATGAATGGCAAATAGTGATGGCCCATCAAAAGAGCAGCACCGAGATATCTTCCCCTTATCCTATTCAATTGGAACAACCATTTTCTAGGATGTGTTTGGTAAGTTCAATTTCTAATTAGAAAGATAAGTGGAGAACAAGAACGATGCACCAAATGGTATTGAAAAATTGTATTCGACTCCTAATTGTGAAGCAATACAAGTAGGTCCCGTTAAAGTGGTCAATAGTGCTGAAAATTAAGCACTTACTCTGAATTAACATTAAATATAGACATAGTACTGCTTCAATGGTTCTTTTCAGGTGCTTTAAGGCCTAAAAGTAAAATGCCATATAACTAAGGCATAAAACTAAACCCTACTAGTTAAGCCTGACTGGATTCAAATCGAGCGACAGAGAACCTCAACGACGCCATCTTCTACTTGAGATACGTTTTAGAAAATGTTTTGTAGGTGGCTGGGAGTAACAAACTGTTTTAAGTTACACTTTAATGAAAAAGAACCACCATTAGGGTTTGATTCGGAGAGGGAACAAAAAAAACGCAAAAATTATCATTAAAACTTTATTTCAAAAATAAACAGACAACACACAGACAGTTCCAATCCAAAAAATACGATTTCACAGACACACCGGTACAAGAGAATGACGAAAAACCTGAGCAATTGATTTTCAAATCAGCAGGCTTAAACTATACAAAGCGACACACAAAGAATAATCTAAAACTCAGCTTGACTTCACACGTATATACAATATGTAAATTATTCATACTTTTAATCACCACGCGAAAAAGATTCTGGAGTCTAGGGAATAAATTTAAAAAACTTTACAAACCCCTTGCTGATGCTGTTGACTCTGGGCATTTTGACCAGCTGGCGCAACTGGACGTAGGCCAGAATTAGCAACAATAATTCTTGGTTGGGGTTGGAGCCCAGATGCAACAGTAACACTGCCAGTTGAAACAGGAGGCAAAATAATTGGAACTGGTGTATTCGGCCTTGCTACTGATGTGATATTAGTAGTAGTTGCTGTTGAAGTAGGCGTAGCCGTTGAAAGGGGCGTCCGTGGACGGATTTGGATAAGCTGAGAAAAATAAACAAAATCCTAATTTCCTAAATTTCATAGCTGTTTAAGCCAGTAAAATAACTCACTCTAGGTTGAAGTCGAGGTGTCTGGGCAATGGGTACTTGGGGTAAAGAGGAAGAAATAACAAAAGTCGCGGTCTGTTGGGGCTGTGCTTGAGGGGTACTGGAGACGGGTGCCAGATTTGGGGATCGTATAATAATAGGTTGGGGAGCACCGGGTGTCGTTTGTACGTGAGTGGGATTTGCTGCCATGTGAATACGCTAAAAAAGAGACGATAAGAATATAACCAATTTGTACTTAAAAGAACTACGAGATTAATTAATTGAAATGGCTCACATTTAGGGAAATGACAAAAGTTAAGCTTAAGAAATGCACTTATTTTAAAATATTCGAAATAAATCCGTAGTTTCTATAAACCAATCATGGGAAGCGTTAACGACAGCCTGGCTAGAAAATTTATCCTGTAACTGCACTTGTTGACTAGAATAAACTAGGACGGATAGCTATTCCACATCACTGGATCTGCACCCATCTCGTGACCTCGAGTAGACAGATAGCGAGACTTATGTCCAACACAAAGTTAAAACCTTAGACTTAAAGGCGACTATTTTGATAAGAACTGAAAGATCAATTTAAGAAAATTGTGCATGAAAAGTAAGGATCTTAATCGTAAGTACTTTGATAATATAGGCAAAATTTACTTTTATAAGAAAAAAGGGTTAATCCCAAGAAGCTAATAATGAAAATAGAAAAGTAATATCTCTTGGAACATAAATTATGACAGCATTTATTGTAGAGACTATCGGGAGAATATTCCACTAGATAGGAGTAGGTAGATTGTTACCCAGACATCTTCTATGGCGCAAAAAGTAGTTATCACTAGAAGCTTAAGAGTTCGATTGTATTACAGTTCGCTCATCTTTAAACAAATTATCATGCCTGCACAAGGAAAAAATATAAACTGGCCAGTATCAGCTAAGTGATCTTGCCTATAAGAGTCGCATTAAAAATTTAAAAGAAAAGACCTTCCAACTTCCTGCATTTGTTTTCTGCTTCTACTTGAATCCCCACGTTCCTGTGTTTAGATGTTTCCTTCGAATGGTAATAACACTAAAGACCTAGCTGACGAAATACATTGTTTTGAAAATTATTTTCTCAATAGACGACCAAATGAAAACTACACAGACCTGACACAAAATAGAAAATCTCTAAAAACAGCCTATTCAGCAGAGCACTTCGTTAAATGAAAAACAGATAATGGCAGTAACGCGCGTAAGTGAGGCAGCGATCAAAACGCAAGCTAATTCAGAAAAGACATGACCAATTACAGTATAATTTCTCATTAAAATTATTTAGAATACACGATAAGTCGTTTGAGCATGTTTTGCTCCTATGGATTTTGGGTATATGGTTATTTGATTCAATGATAACAAAAAGCAAGTTGGCTTAAGCTACCACCGTTTACCATAATTGTATGCATGGTTAGAAATAGGAAGCCTTAAGTCAACTTGACCATAAGGACATCGAGAAATAAACGATTGTCAATTGTCTCAAATCAGAGCAACAACAATATTTCCTTTACCAACAATAAGTACTCTTTTAAGTAGAAACAGAAAATCAAAATTATAAGTAAATGGCATCGTTTGATGAATGCGCATGTGATGCAGACAATACCATTTAGCAAAATGTCTTTAAATACGTGGCCAATCACTGTGTGTTCCAGATTTAACTAGTATAATCAACAATTGTGCTCATTGGGTTTGCACCAATGAATATCAGGCAAATGACCTCAATTTTCGCAGACGAATACGTTATAACATTATAACAATGAGAATGGCTCTATTTATCCTCAGAAAATCAAGTTGGCTAAATGAAACACTCGTGTATTATACAAAGAAATGTAAAAAGTATCAACTTACAGCACCAGGATTCGCAATAATAACGGTCGGCTGTTGGGATTGAGCAGTTTGTTGTTGCTGAGCAGCTGCGGCAGCAGTATTTGCCAAGGTAATTAATCCATCTCCCATGTGTACATAACGCTGCTGTTGCTGTCCAGACACTTCAACAGTAACAGTAGCTCTGTTGCCTTCCTGCTGTTGAGGCATCGTTGAAGACACAGACGACGCTTGGATTACATTGACAGGCATCGATGTTGAGGTCGATGTTGACCAAGGTCGCACAAGCCGGAAACGCGGTTGAACTTGCTGCTGACTGAACATCTGGGAGATTAGTTGGCTACTGGTGCCAGAGATATTGACAGGAACACCACCTGTGCGTTGTAAGAGAATTGTGGCACCACCCTGCTGTTGCTGGCGGACTGCTGGGATTGTAGTTGAGGGAAGGACTTCCGAAAAACCCCTACATGAAAGAAGAGCATAATGTATACGGAGTAGAAACGGGAGGTCGATGAAGAGGAATCTGATTCCGACTTCAACGTTTTCACTTGTGAGGTTGGTTATTCATATTAGTAAACATGAATCGAGCAGGATGTGAAAAATTGACAACTAGCCCCCCGTACAACATATTATATACTAGCGAAGTGTTATCATTTTTTAACAGGCTCCCAAATTAATGTATACTACATACCCTGCAGAGTACGTCACAGAAATTCTGAGGCATCTTTCAGCCCTTTACCACCCGAATTATTTTTTTGAAAAATGCATCCAACCGCACTCACCATTGTCGTACAGCAGACTGATATCGACGTGATGAGTTTTGGTGTCAAGCGAAGGTTAGAGACATATTAAACATGTTTAAAATGACAATAGCACCTGTCACAAGTTTATTACCAATTGAGCTTATTTTGAAAGAGGACCGTACAGACCTAGAGGCCTTAAAAGCCCTTTCATACTTTAATAGACTTATTTAGATACTTCTCAGACTACGGGCTTAAAGTGAAACGATGCCTGCAGTTTAGCCGAATAAGGTGGCTAGATGTGCAACCATAACAGGCTGTATGGTTAGCAGCTTAATAATCCTACATCCAAAAGTAGTAGAGCCAATCTTATGCAATGATACTGACTATATATAAACGGACCAAAAGAAACAATCGAAGAAAGGGTTGAACTTACCGGAAACCTCTCGGAACACTAATAGCAAAAGTACCATCAGGGTTGACCGTATTTACACCATCCTCAAGATCATCCTCATCTTCGTCATCCTCACCACCAGAATGCTGATCTGAGGCGGATGTATCTTGATCTCGACCTCCCCTCTGACGCTGTCTTGTAGAATTCTCCTGCAGTCTACCTCCAAAGACACCCTGTCGCAAACTGCCGCCTTGAGCAGAAACAGAAAAAGGTATCCATTGCTGTGCTGGCTGCTGTTGAGTAGGCTGTTGATTAACATCACTCCATGCTTCTCGAATTTGGGTTGGTTGGAGGATGGGTTGAAGGTGATGCTGGAGTCCTGATCCTGCTGCCTGCATGGGAATGCCAATAGGAAAAGGAGTTTTCTTGGCTTGGGAGGCTTGGAGTTTTGCGCGACGAGCCTCTTCGCGGGCTTGTCTTTTCTCCTCCATCTCAAGCTCCTTTTGCTTGCGTCTCTCTTCACGGGCTTTTTCTTGTTGTTCTAGAAGAACAAGGTAAAATTATTGGAAATTAAATTGAAGAATTAGACTAAGGACACCAAAGGGCTAAGAACCAAATACAGATGTTCTATGAAAGCAATAAGAAAATCGATTGACAGCGAACTATAAGCCCTCATTAACTCAATGAAATTCTTATTTTATGTTCTATGCCCTTGCAGAGCTTAGTCAGCAAAGCCCTTAGTATGCAGCTTGGAAAGAATAAAGCATTGTGACGATTCTAGAACATCTATCTAATCCACAAACAAACGGATCTTATTCAGGCCTATAAAGAAAGCACAATCAAAATCGCAAGCTAACACAAACTAAGCAAAATGCGAAAAACAATCTGTATAGGGCAAGCAAATCACAATAGAAAAAAGGAAGGATTCAGGATGGAGAATTTATCAGGAAAGAAAACTTTGCAATTTAAATACGCATTTGATACGATGGAAATACGCCTAGAATGAAGAAATAGGAAGTATAAAACATTCAATCATTTTACAGTTTCGATGCTTCGCGTCTCGTTCAACGTGAACGAGAAAATGAAATATTTAGTGAATGAAAGATAACTTTAGGGAAATAGAATGAATACAAACAAGAGTTTGCGGTATTACTGGCACACTGCAAAAGGGCAGAATCCAACAATTGGCAAAAAAAGTAAGAAAAAAGGGATCATTTTCAGTTTTGAAAGAAATGAGTTGTGTATCATAAGAAAGAAGCCGACACAACCAAACTAACTAAGCTGAAGCACACATGTTTGCACTCAAAGCGAATCAATGGGGATATTTATTGAGGAGCTAAATCAGATCATTTAGTCATTTGTCGTGAAGATAAAAAGAACTACTCAAATTGATCAGTATTCCCAGCAAAATCAAATCTGATATAACGTAAACAGGGCCTCTGTAGTTCCAGTCGCAAATATAGAAAAGTTAAAAAAACAAATACTGCTCGTCAATGCCAAACTGGTCTATTGAGTCAGATGTCACTATATAGAAGTTTGATGAAAATTCAGTGACACGAACGTCAACACACCGAGTAAAAGAAAGCGAATTGCTCACAAGAACAGATTTAGATAAGCCATTGAAAAAAACTATGAGATTAGGAATCAGAGCAAACCCAATGAGCGGAATGGCCAACTAAAAAGATTAAATCAGGCGAACGTGGTGAAAGGATGCAAGGAAAAGAGAATGATGTTACTAACCAAAGTGAGCATTAAAAAGGGTTTCATAAATAAGTGGCTTAAAAACCATCATTATTAAAAAATTCAATTAGATGTTATGGCTTTACCAATAAATAAATTAAGATTGTACAGCGAATCAGGCCGTTAAAACTGATAAAATAGTCCAATAGTGGCATTTCATGCGAAACCACTTT
Source organism: Rodentolepis nana (assembly GCA_900617975.1). Classification (NCBI taxonomy): domain Eukaryota; kingdom Metazoa; phylum Platyhelminthes; class Cestoda; order Cyclophyllidea; family Hymenolepididae; genus Rodentolepis; species Rodentolepis nana. The sequence goes on along the minus strand of UZAE01000388.1, from coordinate 3,990 downwards.
ATGGATTAGATGGCAGTGATCTAGACTTTGAACTTAGCTTACTAAATTGTAATCAAATAAAAAGAAAAAACCGGAAAATAAAAACATTCGAACATTAAACACCAATCCATTTGGTATGCTTTAAAAACTGCCTTGTCCGCAATCTGATACTCACTATCAGTAGTGAAATTGGACTTAAATAGGAATAAGAATTCACACAAATAAGCTCAAGTAAATGGTAGATCAAGTAGAACATAACTTTCACTAGGCACTGAGAATAAAAAAGATAATAGATTAAATATGGGTAAACAGCAAAAGGAAACTGGTCGATACTTTGGAATTGGTATTACACAGACAGAAACGTCATCCTGTAAAAGAATTTTGGGGTCAAAATGATATCCAATCAATTCTTTGGTTGAGCAAGTGGTATTCAGACAACAAAGTAGCAAATGGTATGTTTTATAAAAGTAAGTAAAACTACAAGTAAAGCAAATAAGGGTGTAAAGGATAATAAAGAGCTAACACTATGATTTTATTATTTTATCTCGAAATAAAAAAAGCATGCAATATAAGACAGTAGTATTAAACTAATTCCGACTTCAAGTAGAGCAAACTGCTTATGATTTCATCCTATGGATAGCGAGATAATCGAAATACTGATTTGAATACTATACAAGATTTAAGAGAAATTAGTCACTTTTAAAATATATCTACTAAGAAGCCTTTTATTTTAATTAATTAAAATGTAAATAGTCTAGATGACTAAATGGGATGTATTGGTAACAGAGAGAAGTACACCTGATATGAACAAAACAAAGCTACCGTGCATTAGCTCAAACATTAATACCCAAAGTTGCAATTAAAAATGGGGTCGATAATCATCATCATGAGATTTTGTACAAACTGATACTGGGAAAGCGTGCAATCCAAACTCTAACAGCACAAATTTATTTCGTGTCTTTTGTACGTTACACTACGAAAATAAACTTTATCAATGAAAAAAGGCAAATTCAAAGAATGAATATCTTAAAGAAGCGATTTTATCTAGAAACCAACGGTAAATAAGAGATCTAATTTGAGAAAATGAGAGTGCTCGCAAATATTAATGAATAGTCGAAAAAAAATTAAAAAAAAAAAACTATTAAATTCTATCATAAAAACATTTAAATCCCCAGGTGCATAGATGGGCTGTAATATTCAAAAAAATGAAAAATAGATTAAACAAACTCAACTCTTTCACACAAAGATTTAAACTTACCTTTCTTCTGTCTTTTTGCCTCAATTCCAATAGCTGGAAGATCATTAAAATCCAACAGTTTAATTTTACTTCCACGCTTATTAGCACCCACAGCTGTAGTGGAGGAATGAGAAGAGGATGAAGGAGCTGCAGCAGCATTTTCTCTACTCCCAGCATTAACCGTATTCGAAGATGAGGAAGGATTACTATTCGCTCCAATCAGTGATGGTCGTCGCGATATTGTGTCACCAGAATCACCACCATTTCTACCTACTGTCGCTGCTGTCGTCGATTTATTGCTAGTAGGAGTGGGCGATGCGTTAGCACCATGCATTGCAAGCAGCCTTGCTCTGGCAGAAGATCCTGGAACTGTGTTCTGAGCATTGCCACTAGAAATATCTCCGTCAATTAAATCCGCTTTTCGAGTGGCAGGAACAAGCCGAGGGAAACTCGGAGCACGTCTATTTTGGGGATTATTTGTTGCGCTTGTTGCTGTATCACCTGCTGCCTCGGATTTAGCGAAACTACGGCCAGGGATTGGAACATGAACACGACGCCTTTCGCATTCCTCATGTAATTTCTCTATATATACATCCTTCATGTTATTGGCAGGTGTCTGTCCTTTGATATTAAATCCAATGCAAGAGTTAAGGCAACCACTTTTGACATCTCCTGATTCTCGTGATTTTTCAATACCAATGGCTTTATTTGAAACCTTCTTACTAAAAAACTCCGACATTGGCAAAATATTAACCCAAGGAGTGTTGTACGAGCCAGCTTCAAGAAGTTCTTTAAGAGTTGAGGCGAACTCGTGGTTTGTATCGGAAAGGTCAAAGCACAAGCAATTGAGAGGCGATCGACATTGAAGTACCGTAGCCGCACTTCTTATGTATGAATTGTCATCAGCTAAGGCCATGTTTATCACCTTTTCAACAACTTCAGAAACCTAATGGTAAATATCAAAAGAATATAGATGCGAAAAAAAATAAAATAATGAGAAAGATATTGAAAATAAACTCCACATCAGCAGTAATACAAACACAACATAAAAGGAAGACAGATACGAAAGCATGAAAAATAGATAAAGAAAATGGCATTTCAAATTTAAATAAAGGCTGTTAACCAATAAACAACATACTCCTTCGTCCAAAGGTGTGCTAGAATTCGCAAAAGTGAAGATAACAGCAGACTTAGACTTGATGTCTAAGTTGCTAAATGATTCAGCGATTTCCTGCAACTTTGACATAGGGAATTTCGAAAGGTCACACTTTCTGGACCAATTATTTTCCCAGAAATGCTGTCTTATGAACTTCGGCAGATCAGCCATAGTAATCCACACATAGGTTGAAAAATGCTCTTATTAATAAAGCAAATTAACAAATTAAAACATACTTTGGATTTGATATGACTATTTTCAATGAGAGTGTTGAAGTTAAAATTCTATTTCTGGAAATTTAATTTCACTTAAAAGATTTTTGTTTTAATAATTTATGTTAGTTTTTGTTTTAATTAATCTCTTAATATGTAATCACAAGCAAAAATGGTAAAAATTTCATATTTTATATTGGGTTTCTCGCATTATCTTTATGTGCCATTAACGTTAGGAATAATTGAAAGTGTTAAAACTATTTCATGTTTACCTTCACTGTAATCATGAAATTTAAATATAATAATGAATCCTTATTATTTGTAAACGGAAGCTTATATGGGCCTTTTTGTTTTCCGAAATCTAATTTATGTCCAGCTACTGCGTAATCCTTAAAACAGGAACCAAATTTTGAATAATTTATAATTTGCTCACACCCTATTACTTTTTCACTATATGTAAATCTATTTTACCATAAACTGTCTTTCTGAGCCACTCTTCCTGCAAGGATAAGAGATTCTCGCAGCAGCAGTTCCAGGAGGTCTTCCCTCTTGTGAAGTTAGGGGCTAAGAAAACTTCTTCTAATAAATTTGGTAAGTCTAGCGTAAATAATTGTGCAGTCTGTTTCTCAACATCAATGGAGGCGAAGAAATTCTTGAATTATTGGCATTAAGAGACGATAAGGAATATTGTAAATAGTTATTTATGTCAAATGGCAGGCGTTTTGATGGTTATCATTGGCCCTTTAGTTGACTACAGGCTTCACAGAGGGGAAGGAATATCAAAGTGAAAAAAGTCGAGAGGAGGGGAACTGAAGAGTATTTCAAAGACGAAGGTTGAAAATTTAGAAAAACTGTGATGTAGTACTGTGGAAGTGGTCTAATATGTCATACAGGGGGGCCTTGGTAGTTTGAAGTCAACTGCCGGTTTATAGACTTTTTTTGCCATATGAGTATATGTTGTCCAGGGTGCACCACGTGGAGGTAAATCTATCACACACCCCATATAGTGAATATAATAATGAATAACTGAGTGGTAGCTGAACCCATGGATACGATATTGTGGGACACTTCATCGCAATCGCGCACACTAGGCTTAAGGTGCGACCGTGCAACCTCGCACGAGGTTTGTTTGCGGAGAAGCACAGCCAATGATTAATAGAAAGCCTGCGTTTGTTTTTTGAATTCGACCATTTTGTATGAGTAGCTTTTCCTCTTGAGCACCATTCGCCATCCTTATCGCGTGAATAAATGTTTGAGTGATATGGCTCTTTCTTCTGGAAGACTCGGTAAATAGGAGAATCTATCGTAGAGGTTTCTGAGACTGAAGTCAAGGCTTTACTAAGGTAACAATCCGCTACAATATTCGTGGCTATCACTAAACGGGACGTTCTTAACTTAATAAAGCT
>UZAE01000387.1:0-24556 GCA_900617975.1 Rodentolepis nana | reverse complement strand
CACGACAAAATGCAAACTCTCGTCTATTTAATCGAAGGATATTATCAATGACGCCATTCCATCAAGAAAGAATATAGAGCTTTCATGGCGAAATGAAATTTTGAGAGAAATCGATTTGGTGGATTTTTACGTTTTATAAATCCTGCATTTTACAAACCATTTTGAGCTTGTTTTTCAACAGACTGTAGTGTTCGCCCTGAATCGGAGAAACTAGCAATATTTGGTAGTGTCACTCAGCAGGTAAAAGTCAATATCAACTGTAACTAGTGCATTATGTGTTATCTTATAAGTGGCTAATGTGGGGGTATGCGGTAGGCTTATTCATTCGGCAAAAAAGTCTATTAACCGGCAGCTGACTTCAGACTACCATGACCCCCCTCTATGTCATTTTCAGCTACCTCTAGGGTATTCACCTTTCCTTTTTTCTACCTTTGTGTCTGTCTCCTTTACGTCTGCGAATCGCTCTTCTGTTCCCAACCCCTCGACTTTCTGTTACTTTGATATTCCTTCACTCTGTGAAGCCTGAGGTCAACTAAATAGTTAATGATTACTATCAAAACGCCTGCCACATTTGGTATAAATAAATGCTAATTTTTTCAAGACATAGCACCTTGCCGAATGAAAATTTCCAATTGATAACGTCATGATGAACATTTATCCATTAGGATTTCTTGAGGAAAGGACAACCCTTTGCAATAGGCGTATTCATATTGCTGGTGGGTGCAACAGGACACAGCCAATTCAATCTGTGAGCAAACAGTTCTCCTAATTGGTGAGTGATAGAAGCACGTCAGACACAGATTACTCGAGGTCGCTGCTGTCATCATTGGTTGAATTGGAGGTATTGTTGTAGCACTCAGTCCTTGCTTACCCAATGGCCCAGTTGCTTTCCGATTCCTCCTTGCCTCACATATTTTAACTTATAAGAAGTTCATTAGTAGTAAAAAAGTTCTTATTTGAGTTAACATCGGTCAAGGGATATAGAGGCTAAAATATCCCGTTCATGGAGTAAAGAAAATCCGACTTGGAAATCATGAGATCTCGATCCTAAAAACAAACATTTCTGTAAGGTGTAGGTGATAGGTGTAGATAGTTATATCCACAGCTTGTGCATGCGTGCCAATTTGCATTCCCATTTTTCTGAATGTCACAACCCTGTTTATTTTCATTAGGTAGGGAACGAAACCAAAATGGTCACCCAAGTCATCAGTAATCCCAAAAATCTAATGCTTTTGACCCCATAATGTTATCTATTCCAGAGGTGACCTCAAGTTTCCCTTAAAGAAGCACCGTGTGACCTCATGTAGGTAATCTTAAATCAACAAGGTAAATTACTTTATTGATCATTCAGTAAACATTTGTGGTCTTCTCTTCCCATGATCAAGGATGTCCGGAACGGTTTCATCTCACTTTGCTACTCCTCTAAACCTCTATATAAGGCTTTCTGTAACAACACAAGTACATTGGCACGCAGACGCAAATTTGCCATTTATCGACCCCTACGTTTCATGCTCATCCCCCCCCATCCCCCCATCTCCCCTCCCCCTCCCCCTCCAACCCTCCCTCCCTACCTCCCTACCTCCCTCCCTCTCTTATCTTCTTCAATCCTCATCGTGATATGCTCAATACACTTTGACCTTTACAGATCGTGTGTTCTGCTTTTAGAACTGTTGTTCGCCGTTGTCAACTGCCAGCCGTCCGTTGCTCTTCCACAATTTACTACTTTCAAAAGATCTGGTGGTGGGACCACTCCTCACTTTGCTTTTAGTCTTATTGGTTAGCACAAGCTGTAGTTCTCAATTGGTATATTATGTGTTATGATTTTGAAAAGCAAGCAGGATGAAACGAGCTAATTTGATTTCTACTTAACAACGTCCCATGAATATTACTCTCTATCTGCTGACATCGAAAGTTCATGTACAACAATGAGTAGGTGCATCGGCAAGGAGAAGGATGATGAATTCTATTTTTATCGGCCCAGTTACTGTTAGCACAAGCTGAGAAAGAAAATGCGTTAAAATCGAATTACTATGGGAATGCAGGAAGCATACTATACGTTTCTTAATATATCCCCATTGTCAGAGATGTCTGCTGGAAAGCGATTACTTAAATGGACATTAGAATTGTTATGCCAATAATGTTGTGTGAGGGAGAGCCCTCTCTGATCTCGTCTTCCACCCCATTCCAAGTGTGCGAGCACCAAGAAAGTCTTCTTCCTGATTAGAGTTCAATCTGGTGGCTACTACAATCATGTATGTCGAGAGTGCGCTGTTGTTTTGCCCACTAGTAGAAAAATGCATCCTTGATTCCGCGTGTTTACGGCCCTGTAGCACAAAGAAGGGATGGTCGTTAGGATTTGATCTGTTCAGCTGGAATATTTTGCTATACTTTGACAAATTCGAAATAAATTCGAATATAACCCTCCACATTTTAAACTCAACATATGGAACAGACTTTCATTTACTTGTTTTGAATCCAATTCTTTAACCACGCCTCTCAAAAAACGACAAGCGCATCCGGTTTCATGACAAAAATCAGCTAACGTGCATTTCTTCTCCCCTTGGTTAATATTGTATTGGGAGCACAATGAGCCTTATCCAAATCGTAGCTCACATAGATGTCTGATGACCACGAATTCAATACTATCAAATTCAAAGAATTTGCCAAGGCGTTGAGCATCTTTGTAATGCTTGTATCTCACTCTCAATCCCACGAGATGTTTTTGTCAAATATCATCACGAGACCGGAAAGGTCTCAGCAATGGCAACATTCTATAATTGTGTCGAAAGTATTCACTTGTGTAAACAGATATAACCACCTATCTCCACAAAGTGGTTTGTTTATCACGAATCTAGATATATATGTACATATATATGCAGAATACATGGAGAGATAATGGTTCGAGAAATTACAATGCTACTGATTTTTCTCCTTATTCTCGCCTTCCAATTTGACCTTTTCGAAGCAGAATACCACAACGCACCGAGTAAGTCTCTCCGTGATACTCAAAAAGTGTATTTCAGTGAGTAAATCGATCAACACTATAATTTATTCTTGTAAATCATGTAGTTGTTACTTAGTACCTGAGTGGTTAGTAAGCACCTGAATGTCGAACACTGCCTTAGACACTTATTATTGGATTCAGTAAATAAGGAAATGGAAATTCTACGCTCAAATGGATAAATCTACTCAAGAACTTCAGATGAATCACAGAATTACCAATAATATTGTGCTGACCGGAAGTCCGCGAACATAAGAGATGTCTTTTCTCTACTAATGAGTTTGAAAATGTTAGCTTTTAAGGGGGTTTCAATTACTTCTGTTTTTTATAAATTCTTATCCAAATAACGTTTCTTTCTTCCCAAAATACCTATTCGAAATGGCTTCAATGCTCCAATCAATATTGCAGTTTACAAATTTCATAATGCTCAGCTGATAACCTTAGAACCCTCTCACTCCTCAAACACAAGAAAGAAGAAGGGAAAGAGCATGTTTCTCGGTCAAAGTAAATTTGTTTAAAAGGAATTGCAAGTTTGGTAAATGGTAAGTTGCTCATTCAGTCAACGATTTCAACGATTATCTAGCCTCTCCAAATGCAATAACAGAAATTAAAAAATCGATAATCCCATGCATGAGAGATGAATCTTAAGGCTAACAAAGTCTAATTATGGAACCCCAATCTAAGCCAGTACCCCATCCACGTTGTTTCGTTTTTCATTTTCCTCACATTGGCGTTAATGTCAGAATTAGAAAATTGGTCTTTTTATTAAACTTGTGCCTTTATCAACTCCAATTTCGTCTGTGATAGTTATTAATTCAATCCCGATACATCTGACTTTGCTCAACTTTTGAATATACGTAAAAGTTCCCAATTAGAAACTTGAAATGATTTCCAGTTTTATTAACTGATATCATAAAATCATGTTCCAGGGACTAATTAAAAGCGATTTTTAATTCTAAGTGTCTATGATCAAATTAGAAATAGTTTTCCCAATAAAGATGAATTATGGAACTAAATGTGGTTATAAACACAGGTGTTTTGAATGAACAACAGGAAAGTCAGAGGGGTGAAGTTTACCGGTTACACTTATGAGATTTCGGCAGTGTTATTAACACCGCATACTTTCAAATTTAACCTAGTTTCCAAAAAACATGCAGCTTAGTGTTTTGACATAGTAAATAAGACACCAACTGATTCAAATGATTAAGGACAGATTAGGGTCAAGTGGAAATACTTTCCAACTTCACTTTATTGAACTCAAGTTATTACTCTGTCTTTCACGGTCTAGGTATTCGGACACTAGTGATCAATTGCAAAACATAGAAATTAGCCCACGAAACACTGAGTTCTGCTCAAGTAACCCAAACACATTCGATTCGCCATCCTACCAGTGATACCGAGCACAAGTATATTCAGTTTATATTTGGTATACACTCACATGCCTATTTATAAAGATAGTGCGACGTTGACTCATCGGTCATCGTGCGAGGTGGAGGACACCAGTTGAATGGAATGCCCAGTCACGCTCCCACCTTGCAAACTCCTCCATCCCACTCCATGCCCAAAACTGGCATTGAAAATGCTCTCTTATTTTGTCTTGTTAATTATTATCATAAGTTTGCATACATCACATAATTAGGACAAGCGGGTGCTTAGATTCCTAGGAGAGGAAGTAATTTAAGGAAAGGTGAGGGTGAATTGGTAAATGAATTTTGGAAAATAGTTTTTCTCTCTTTTCTACTTGAAGAATATATGCAATCGTTTTCACTGAATCCCATTTTATTTCCAGAGGTGCCATTCTAGAGTGCGACATTTAAATCCTCCTTTTCTTTACTAAGACTGAAAATAACCGATTACCTGCTGATCTCTGCACCTGAAAACAAAAGTAATTCAAAGTCTGTCACCTCCACTAAATGTTGGCTGAGGATTTTTTTGGAGAAAATAGTTAGATTTCCCTTTTACATTTCATGTGTCGAAGGAGAACTTTAAGTCTATTGTTCATAGTCACCCTAAGCACTATAGGACGAGCTTTGTTTTAAATTCGACTGGTAATTTTGACCCTTACAAGTTCCACAATAATTTTGCATGACTCTTTGAAACTTGGATAATTTTTATATTTTTCGACGGCAATCTTCAAACTCTAGACTTTTCCCCCATAAGGTTACTCTTTTAGAAACTAGCATGGAAACAAATGTCTTTTGAAAGATATCATCTATCTAAAACTGCTCACATAAGCTAGTTGCCGCCCATTGTTTGTAGACTTCTGGTCTATTCGAAAGCACGTAAGAAAAGATTTCTACTCACAAGCACACTTTTGACAAAATAGAGTTGCTTTCTTTTTTGTGCGAAATTCATTACCGTTAGGCTTCACCGTTCGAGAGACGAGATTCGACCGCTAGCACAAATTCTCGCAATGACGACTTCGTTTTCGTTTCTCTTCATACTTCCTGAGCATATGATAAATCTTTTAGCCATTAAGCTATGTACCTCCCCCCCTCTCCCCGCCCTCCACATATGGCCAACACTATTCACTAATTACTTGCAATATTATATTCAAATATCAATAACTGGAGTAACATTTTGGGGATAATAGCATCAAATCCATAATTTCTACCTAACTCCGGTAAAGAATTTTGCCTATTTGCTGTGAAATTTCTATGCCTTGAGATAATTTTTGGGCATTCAATTAAGTTGTGAGTAGCCATAGAAGCAATTGGGCCAAAATTATAATAAAATGCAAATCCTTATCAACGCCTCCTTTTCACTTGTCATATTATATATCCTACAGTTGAGAAAGGTAATAGTTAGCCATCATTTCTTATTATTTTCTAATTTAAAGCTGTTTCCTGTAATAATTTCATGAATTATTGAACAACTTCCTTTAGTTACTCAGTACAGTGTGTGTAGATGTGAGAGTTTTAGTGAGTAAAAGTTAATACATGATGTACTACTCCAAATACCGTAACTGCCGAAGGGTAGCTAATTTCCATTAAACCTTAGCTATAGTGGTGAATAGTAAGTTGTATAAGCAGACATTCAGCGCGATTCCGAGTTATGCGATGAGGTTTCTCAGGTGGTTATGCTTGCAAGAACTACGAAATCTATTCCTCTCTTGCCCAGCATCACCCTTCGAACACTATTCTTTTATCATCAGCTTTGAGAGAGAGAGAGAGAAAGTAGACAGACGGTTTAGGTGAACCAGTTTTGCATTTTAGTAAAAACTTTCCTTCTCTTCATCTTCATCTCTGCGCACGTGCCTTCTCTTCATCGATTTCCATGAATTGCTTGGCACCATACCAAACTCATCTATTAGTCATATTGTTTAATAACTTGCAGAGTGTGACGTTAAGAACTGTCGCGACGCCTACGCTGACTGTTACAAATTCGCGCAAATTAATTGCTGTGTTTGTCCTCCTGGATTTTATGGAGGCGGTGGGGAAAGGTGCACCTCGAAACGTAAGACTAGTGTAAATTTTACTGTTGATTACCAATGATGTTGTATGTATTCAGGGTCCACCAAAAGGTTCATACGAATGAAAGGAATAATGTCTGTAAAACTCACCGGTGAAAACTATGAGCATGGTTTCCCCATCTCACACGAGACCATCACAATTCCAGGACCGCCACTGGGACAGGTGACAGTTCGAGATGTTCCTTCGACGGGAGTCGTGCACAATACAATTCGTCTTCTAACACCACTTTTTCACATCATCAACAGTATCACAAGTTTCCCCAAAGAAAATTCAAGAATCTACAATATTTTCTCGCTTACCGGAGGCTTTTCAACCATGGCCCACTTCCAATTCACTCTTAGGTATGAAGGAATCGGTCCTCTTATTGCCAACGTTCACTTTCTACGCAATATATCGGATTCCGATTATTATGAAGGAAAAATGGATATCGAAATTATAAACGAAGGACTCTTTAAGGCACCCAGTGAAGTGTATATGGAGAAAGCATTTGGAGACGGCATGGTAAATTATTCGAAAATCGCTACAGGAGTGCTACGATTTGAACGGCAGCAGATCCAATTCACTACCATGCAGAAGAATTCTTCAAGGACTCTTCGTGGAAGCATTGTTGGAACGGTTCGTGTCCCAGTGGATGGAACTTCCTGCCTTCTAGAGAGTACTTCTCTTGTAGAAGAAAGCCTAGACGGATTCCGAGTTCGTTTTGGAGACAAGGGATTCTGCAACACTGCTTGTCCTTATAGCAGCGGTTTCTGCACCATCTACTGCCTTGACTACCCAGTTCTTGAGTCCAAAAGAAGATGTAAGTCACAGACATTCTAGTATTCTAACAAAATCATCATTGGTGACGAATTAGTGCTATCTTTAAAGTATGTCTTCGATAGCTCATTTCCTATGCACGGTGTCGGCAACTGAAAGAGCTTCAGTTATAAGAACTTTATTAATCGTAGCTTACCAGCCTAGACAACGAATTAGAAATGTCATACTTGCACGCGATGATCATATCTCAATGATTTAGTTAAAAAGAGATATATACTTAAGGCAACGCAACGATTTTCCAAAGCACTAATGAAATAATGTGCGTCAGCATTTTTCAAGTGTCAGTCATAATTAAAACATTTGCAAAAGCTGGAGTAATCTCAATATCAGCGTTCCCTCATCGCATATTATCAAGTTAGCGAATAAATGGAAAGATAAAAGTTGACTCTGTAAGGTAGGTCGGTTACTCACGAGGATTATGTCAACCACATGATCTCTCTATTAAATGTGCAATATAAAAATAGGTATCATGGACTGTGAAGTTCCGATCCTTGTCCCTTTGTTCTTAAGACAATTTCACCTACTATTGATTTGTCTCTATTTAGTTAACCAATTCGTTTTCGCCTGTAGAAAGCTACAAATTTAAGGAATTAGCGCTTTCGTGTTTGTGTGCGTAATGTTCTAGAAGTTCAGCACATAAATACTTGTATTGCATATATAAATGTACTATGAAGAGAGCTTCTAAGAGAAATAAGAATTGATTAGTGAGAATCGCCCGTGCAACGAATTTCCTCTCATGTAACTTGATACCAATCTCGTATGCGCAGTAGGCACCACGCAAAAAAGGATGGACTTACGTTCAGTAACCTCTATGACAGGTCTTCCTAGTTTGGAATGGTCCCCAGTAGTAGCTAAGCTACCACAAAACTATGGAGGAAACTGATGAATGCCGCGGAATAGGTTTATTTGGACTGTGTGTCATTGACACAGGTTATGGTCATTATAATACAATGGGGGTTTGCAAAGGTGTAGGGACTATTGATTGGTAGCTGGCTGAAAGGTCTCTGCGCCCACGACCGCACTTTCGAGTCTGTCTGAGTGTGCATACTACTTCTTCATTCAGCTACGACAGCGTTATGCCCTCCACAACCTTAACGCTCTTCAAGGAATTTAGGAATTTTGCAGATCAATCCAACTAGCCACTGGAAAAATGCTCTTGTATAAAATGCTTACAAAAATTAGCTAGCTACGGCCACCGTAGCGAGAATACAGAACACGAAGGGTGAATAGCGTAATTACAGTTATGGCCAACTGCTACAGACCATTAGCCCTTAACCGCAATTGGCGCTACTCCACTTCACAACGCCTACTGATTGTGAAGTGGCTGAGAGTCTCTGCATTTGTGACGCACTTAACTGTTGCGCGCGATAGATAGCTAAGTTCACCTTCGAGACCGTTTGAGCGTGCATGAGATTCTTGTGGTCAGCCTTTCCAGCTCATGAGCTGTCATTGGCGTAATTGGGTAATTCTCAAATTATTGACCATTATGTACCCCCGATTTAACATTTTTACAGAGAAATCAACAAAAACTCCAAATTTTGCTTTCAATATTTTTTTGAATACATACACATTCCCAATCATTGGGATATACTTTGTTTGGTTAATTAGTACTTTTCTGATTTATAGTGTACGCTGAACCTGAAGGATTTAGAATACCGCGGTTTACTGAAGAAGAGGTAGCAGAGGAACAGGAAAACGAAAGCGATTTAAGTCTCAGTATGTTCATTGTATATGTTATTTAAAAGTGTGACATACTCTCATGTTGTTTTTAAAGAGGTGGTAGTGATAGGTAGAAACGAACAGAAATTTCAACATATTTGTAAAAGTGTATCCAACGCTCACTATTTGTGCTGCTAATGCGAATTACAGGATTCATCATTACTTCAAAACGATCTCATCTGTTCCTGCTGTTGTTTGTTGGATTGGAGACCACGTTGGCATTCAAAATACTCTGATTTCCTTTTCAAACGCCAAAATCACAAACCAGTTCTAATTCTCTTGATCATAAAGAAGCCATACGTCAAAACCCGCTTAAGTTAGAACGACTGGTGCCTACCCCAATTTCAAAGATATACAGATATAAAGCCTCTATGAAAGAGGAGATCTGGGTGTTAAAGTTGGTTAGTGGGAGTTGGAGATAAAACCTGAGGTGAGACCACCTATTGACATGCCGATGGAAACGGCTGATTAAGTTATTTAAGAGACAGTGAAGAATTCCACTGAGCATGCAGAGAAGAAGCAAAGTGATTAAGCTATGTAGGGATTTGGGGGAGGGGTTGGGAGAGTGGTGTCTAAAGTTCGCTTGAACCCTCACAGTTCCGCAGATTGACAACGATTTGGAGTATAACAAGACATATTCAACAACATTAACTCAGGTTAATTAGTAACAGCCAATCAGCAGTTTATAAAGAATGGCATTATTTAAGTCACACTATGGCTGATAAATTCATTTTTCCATCTGGGAGGCATTGCAGACAACTGCTTCAAATTAATGCTCATCCATGCAATTAATGCCTTCTTTCATGTCAATACATTTTGAATCGAATTTAAAGCAGAAATGGTAGCTAATAAAGCCCACAGGGAATTGAATAATTTTCGTTTAAATAATGAATATTTTTTATTTTAGAACAGGAACACTCTTCCATGAGAAGAAAACTCTAGGAACTGCCTTTAAACTTTCCTATATACTCGATAAAATATGCCAAGATACAATCCAAATTTGCACTTGTAATGATTGCTTTATCATCCTAAGCCGATTCTAAATTTCAAGGGACAGGAAGCTCATTTTGCAGCAGAATTCAATAAAAATAACGGCGAAAACCAGACTTCTTTACATGGACTGTACTCCTCCGAGTTTACCCAATTGTTGGCATCAGTTTTCATGTAGGCCAAAAAAACTATTGCCAAAACTAAAATCAACAACTATTTCAAGAAAATTAGGTTTAATGCTAGTTCCATGCGTCTAGAAGTTAAATTACAAAAGACAAGTGGATGATTTGCATCAACAGTTTGCATTCTTCCACACAACCAAAATTCAGCAGACCCCAATCAGATTGATTTGCCATGAAAAATTTTACATTCATTTCTCGAACAACACAACAGATGGGGCAGTGAATTAAATCTTCCTAAACCAAGGCATCACCAGTCGGTTTCAACGCTTTACGAATCAAGGTTTTGCATGAACTTCTTAAGATCAAATTTGTGCACAAGCCACCATCCAATTACAACCTTCCTTTCATACCAGTAATCAACAAGGTCAAATACAGCCTAAAGTTAGAACTTCTGTCTTCATAGTCTGAATTGTCTAAACAGAGAGAATTGGAAGGGGCAGTAGGCCTTTCGCTTCAGTATTTCCCATGTTTGTGCACTTTCTTTGCGTAGGGACTATATAACTATATAACTATATAACAAGATCTAGGGTCGAGAATTCCCATGCAAACCATGTCCATGGTCATTTAGCAGGACAATGCCAATGCCGCATTAACGTTTTAGACACCAAGAAAGTCGATCCAAACACGAATACGCACATTTGATGACAAAGAAATTGTTAGGAACACGGCCTAACGATATCACATTCGAATACGAGAGAATAGGCATGACAAAGTGATCAAGAATTTACCCAACACATTCACTCAGGTTTTGGGCCTAATTTAGCAATCATCACAAAATTATAATATAACTCAAATGCATCCTTTTCAAGGCAAAATCCAGATTGCAACTACAGAAATTCTACTAAGCCCTCGTCCTCGCGAGCTTTGCAAGTTTATCAGAGCAAAAGTATCAGGAGACAGGCAAAGAGGTTTGGAGATTATTTGTATTAAAAGCAAATACAGGATTCCAGGCAATTAAGTCGTAAGCAGAGTAAGGTCTCGGTCAAACGTGGGTGTCAGGTAATGTGAGAAAATCGGTAAAAGGCTTACTGACAGAAGGATGAGTTCTTCACAAATCGAAGCGAAGGAAGTGAGAAACAGAATTGTGTCGAAAAACGAAATAAAAAAACATTTAAAGTATGTAGAAAAAGAATAAACCCGCTCTTCTCCACTGATTAGAATTTGCTTAAAAAACGCAAAAATCCAAGTGAGAGAAATGAATATCACGAGCACCGCGTCGAGACCGACAGTAGGATTGTGCTCTCAGGGACACTCTAAACGTGGAATGCTTATCGGTGGATTCCTCTTTGCTGTTAGTAGACATTTCGAAATCGCCAAGCTAGCCTAACCCAAGACTTCTTTTGAGTCCTTAAGTTGTATGAAGAACTAGGGTGAAAACTCATACAAGGCTCACACGACTGATACGAAGAAGCCCATGGTTTGCTTAAAGACCAATCATATCTATTTCCGTCACTAAAGATGCAATTATCAACCTCAAGAGAATTCGATCGAAAGCAGGAAACTTCGGAGATGTCAAATGTATACGAATATTTGATGAATAGTAGACAATGCTCTCATTTGATCTTTGAAACCCTTGTTACTAAGGCAAAGCCATCGATCAAGGCTCAGTGCGCCTGACTACCGACTGCTTTATGCCTTATTAAGAATAAGGATGTTTGCACTACTCCCGCCGAATCATCACTTCACAACCTCCTCACCTCTTACCCACTGTTGAGCCCACTTTCAATGACAGCCTCTTCAGAAGATCGTTTGGAAGGTGGCAGTACACTTTCGTCGGGCTGAGAGGAAGATAATTAATTTTCCTAATCAAATGAATCACACTACTCCGCCTTTCCTCCCCAACCATGTCCCCACTGTTGCAACTATGCATCCGCTTATCCCAATACGAACCTTTTAGATAAGCGCATATTTGGCAACACATCTATCCTTCAGGCATAAATATTAAGGCGAAAATAGCATGAACAACCAAGACTCGAATGAACACTTACTTCTAGAAAATTCAAATAAATACCTTTCCACAAACTATAAAAATGCTTCATATCTGTTGAAACATTACGTACAAAATGCCTCTCCTGTATTATTCGCTAAAAAAGTACACGTCAAAAGGGTTTTGATATGAACATGCGTTAGGCAATTTGTGAAAATAGAGGATAGAGGTTTATTTCAACGAATCTTGCAAGTAAATGTACTGGATTTGAGGGGATCATAACCGAAGATGTGTATGAAATTGGTTATACAAAGGCTCCGCATTTTATAATGACTAGACTTCATGGATAGACCACTTTTACATAGGAGACATTTGAATCGCGTTACTGTGGATATCTACCAGGAGAGATGAAAATGCATTTTAGGCGTTATCTTGCGGGAAAAATAATATAAATCACTGTCACTCACTCGATAGGGTTCATGTTCGGAGATCTGTTGGCTGAGCATATTCATAGCAAGGTCTTCACAGTTCATCAGCTCATTCACAGTTGAGTAAATCTCATGAGGCAGTTCAAACGTATAGGCGTAGAGGTAGTACTGAAATGGTGAAAAAAGTAGCACTGAAACATGCACAACAGACTATTCAATAGGTCGCGGAAATGCACACTAACCTTATGGAAAAATGAGGCACCCGTAAGAATTAGGGAATATGGGCCATTGGGGTTTTGCCTGTAGTGAAATTGTCCTTTCCAATTTAACCAATCATGTCCTCGGGCCACAAAACCGACTATTCTGTCTCGATTCTCTAGCCATACCCTTGAAAATGAAAACAGAGAAATCAATCACGTTAATATGAAGACGAAATGGATTAAATGGTAGTGCAGGTTCCAAAACTCTATTAATCTCACAAAGATTGGACCCGATAACCTCATGTGTCTATGCACTGAAGTAGGGCTGAAATACACTAGGGGCAATGCTTATAATATCGGAAAAAACTCTTCAAACCACACTCCTCCCACTAGATCTCACTGTGCTAACAAAGTCTCCAATCGACTGAACAAGCAGTGAAGAAAACGGACTACAAAACTCCCAAGATGCCTCCAAACACGATGCAGATGATAAGACTTGCGGATGGTCCCCTGCCTGCATTCCGATCTTAATCCTTTGAAGGCATCTACAGCCGGAAGTACACCAGACTTCTGCATTCTTCTTGACTTGAGCCAGCAATATTCATAGCAGTACTTTGAAGGTCACGAAATAATATCACCGAAGCTATCATCTATCTGCCTTTTCATGCACTTTAGGCTGAATTTTGCACCTCGATATATTTTTGACTGCTAAATAATCTCACTCGATCTTTTACAATTGCAAACTATAGTTCAAATGTACTACCGTCATCTTCACTTCTAAGATGATAGTCAGCATTTTATGCCTAAACTTTAGAATGTAGATTTAGACTAAATGTGTGATTGAAATTCATCGCCCAGAAAATACATTTACCTATCATTATATACCCTTTTCAATAAAGTCTACAGTTAATTCGGAGCACTTCGATCTTTCGGAAAGAATTGGAGCGCTATTTCAGACTGGAAAAACATCGTTACCACTTACTTACTTAGCACACTTCGTTGAATCTATCAATACGCATAGTCCATTAAATCAAACATTTCAACAAAAGTACTATAAATCTTTCTACCTAACACTCACAGAGAAAAGGGATTGAGATTTCTGACTTATCAACTCTTTCCTCTTATAAACCTCATGTCTGCAAGAACTTCTGGGCTCGCTCCAGCAAGTCTTTTTGCACTCGACTGTCTTTTCGCATTCCCAAACTTTCATCACCAATTCACACTTGTATGATAGTGAAAGAAGTTATAAGCTCGCGAATTGACCCAAATCAAAAGGTTATTTCCCACTCCACTCCCATCTCTTTGAGCTTGCAAAACCGTTAGTTGCTTATGTTGCGATCGGCAGCTGGTAGGACTCCTTCTCTATTCCACACAAACACACATATTGAACATTATGCTTAGTAAATATCTGGTAGAAAGGAGGGACCAATTATTGTCATATCACTACATCATCAAGTGAACTTGGGTGATGGCTTCCGATGAGCGTATTTAGAACCGCTATATGACTTTTCACCAATGCAAATTACCTCTCCCTTTACTGTGGAGCCACACGCACTGTATATTAGAGTTAACAAGAAAAGTCAACCTTTAAATAGAAACTTGCGCTTCATCCAAATTACCTCCGCTCTGAGCTTTGACACTCAGTTCAGTTAAAACAAATATTACCTAAAGCCAGTTTCCAAAGCTTTGGGATCAGGAATGACTTCATCATCAACCGTCAAAACACAGTCCGTTTTGATGAGATCGAATGGCAAAAACCGATTTTGCAGTTTGTTTACAGGCGTCCGAACAACCTGCAATGAGAATGACATATCGACTAGGATCTGACTTGATATATGAGACTAAGCAGTCAACTTAAAGTGAAGGCAAATACATTTTCCAAGAAAAGTTCTTATGCAATTTGGAAAAGGTCCAAGTAACAAATCTGATTGTTCTGCTGCTATGTTTGAAGGATGGATCACTATGCGCTTCCTGAATTTTAATCTAAATCACTACTAATTTCTTGTGCCAAATTACCTCGACCATACAGTTGCACTTGAAGTGGTTGACCCAGCAGTGACCTCAAGTTCTCCTTACAAAACCATCCCGTGAACCCAAGTGATTTATTTTAATTAGCACACCAAAGCACTTTGGTGGTCCTTGAGTGAGCCTTTATGGTATTCACTTTCCCCAATCATCCCCACTCGCTCCACACTCGCCCCATTTATTTATGCAGCTCCTTCCCTCTAAAACTATAACCGAAAATTCTGATTTAAAGGGGAAAGAAGGAGGAGGAGGAGGAGCGGTAGGAAGGCGAAACAAGGAGGCCAATCTCCATTGACCAATCACAACCTGGACAAACTCAATACCAAGTGTGTAAACAGGGTATGAATTATATTAATAATAGATTCACAGTTACTTAGCAAGTCTATCTTATTTCACCTCTATCTTCTCCGGCCTGAGCAAGTCAAATAAGCCTCAACACCACAACCTTTGGCGAGCCAGTACAAGGAATACAGGGCAGCCACCAACAATAGCAATCTAAAGCACACCACACAGTTCAACATTGGCCATCTCTTTCAATCAATCACATCCCCATCGCAAGCACCAGCTGACTCCTTGACCGGCTAATTCACCCACCAGCATTTTTATTGTGCTTTCAATGCCAATTTGCATAGAAATGCTCGTTCTAAAAATCTCTCAGTTAATTCAATTTGACCTGACTGTAAACACCAGTCTGAGCATATCAAGTGATCTACAGATTTCAAAAAATTATTCCCTTTAATGATTTTAATACGGCAAGTTATTCCCATTGTCGTCCAATTTTCTTCGTTGATAAGAACTTTAGCTAACTATCCTGATCAAGTGGACTAAATACACATGTTTCGATTGCGAACCACAGGGTCTTGCATTTTCTTGAAAATCAGCTTAAAATGCAGCGTACTCACATGAATCGGAACCTTTAGTTTGGGCCATTGGTACAACTCCGGTTTGAGAACTTGATGATTCCAGACGACAATAATTGATTCTAGCAAGTGTTCGATTCTGTCAAACATAAGAAGGTTCTTCAGGAAAATTGATATCCGGTCGTAAGTCAAAATGATTACTGAAAAGGTGAAATAAGACAATCAAGTATGACTTCCGAATTCGAGAAATCCTATTATGTGATGTCATGTTATCACAATTCTAGACAGCAAGCTTTTAATTACCATCGTAAAGTTGCAACTGGGACAATACGATGCTGTGTGCTCAAAATAAGACATTTTCACGCTAGGATTTTCTCGGGTTCTATACTGAATGTATTTACTCCATTTGATCAACAAAATAGCCAATAAGCTATATCAACTTCACCAAGTCTGGATCCCATGTTGCTTCTTGCCCCCCCCCCCACCCTCTCTCCAAGCGACCACTGCTCCTTTTGTAATTGGTATTCATTCCTTATGCTCTTACTAATATTTCATTTGAGAGAGCAATTACATGGGGCTTGGGCTGAAGAACATCATTTGACTACCGCTAAATGCAAGTGCTATCTGATAGCAACCTGTCGCTCTGTCGCTATTATGATCCCATAAATCGGAACAGCACATTTATTTCATTATCTTTTATTTATATTTTAGTACTTTTAACTACCGGTAGCTAAACCACGAATGCTGGGTGATTTTGACATCCTACACTCAAATGACATTTGCTCACATTTTGACAATCTCGAGTATTCTTAAAGACACTTCAAATCATTATGCCCTAATCAACAATTGTTGGCATCTAAATGAGGCAACTAACAATCACGACTAGCTCAAATTAGGAGCACCATTTTTGGTACGAAATAGAAACAGGCAAAAATAACAGTTAAGAGTAAATTGTGCTTACCGGTGAATTTCTTCGAGCACCCCGAAGTAACTAGTTGGCAAAGAATAAAGTCAATTAAGGCTCATTTAAATAACTTTGTCGATCAAAATTTAAAGTGGAGCGAACTGAAATAAAGATAAATCTCATAGTCAAGGAATTGCAATCACCAGTTTGCAAATAACAGATCCTACTTAAACCATAAAAGAAACTGAGGTCCTAGTATGTCAAATATAATCCAGTAAAAGTACTGATTACTATAGTAAATGGAACCGGAGTGGATGAGGAACAATGGGGGGTCGCAAAGGCACATTCTTTGTCGGATCTTTGGGGCCTGTTGTGTTGTTCCCAATACATTATGATACTTTCTCTCTCTCTCGCTCCCTCCCCCTGCGTATGCGTGCGTGTTCTGTGGTTTCTCTCGAAGCTTAGCTCGAGCTGACTGTTGAGAAGAGAACTGCTATGAACCCTCCAGAAGAAATACACGTTTTGTGGTGTATTGATGGGTATATGTCACATCCGCCTCTATCTTGCTCGACACCAATCTGCACAAGTCTTTGAATTAGGCCTTGTGTCTACATCTCATCGTTGCACTTATAATGGGCCTAACTATCTCATTCGTGTAGCTGATATGCTTCTTAAAAGTTTTCCTTAGTAGATATGGCTTTAGCCGGAATATCGGATTACAGGATATCTCCTAGGATTCCTATAGGCTTATTTGGTTCAAAGGCGCAAGCTGCTAAGTGCCCAGAAATGCCCTACAAAGCCATGATGAATCACAAATCACAGTAATCACACAAACGATTGCGACCAATAGATTCAACTAAAGCCACAGTTCAGTTATCCATGAACAAACAAACATCCGCGATGAAAATCTGACTATTTTAATCAGTTCAGGAAGTTAGAGGATATATGCTGTGAAAGCTGATATTAGTTACAAATAATTCCCTTAAACCTTGACATCGTCACAAATTTGAAAGTACCACTCACTTTTATCACAGGAGGTCCAAGGAGTAGAGTCGAATACCCATAGGGGACCCTCAAAATCGGCTCTTGGTTGCGCATTGCAAATGGGAACAACTTCGCCCAATGCGTCGCTAGATACCAACTTTCTGTCGTTGGAGATGGCATTCAACTCATAAATTGGTATGTAACTTCCTGGAATTTCGGCAGTGAACCGGGTTCGAATCACAGGAGAAGTGGGCTGAGGTAGAAAAAGGACTCTGTTCAATTGAGCCACGGCTGTCTCAACCTGTTTGCCTACCGTTCTTAAGTGCCGATTGAAGAGTTTTGCACCCTGAAATACAAACAATTCTTATTGGAATCTGATTAGCCATAGAGTCATCCATATTGTAAACTGAATCAAAATTAATGAGCCTCTCACGTGTTTCACGCTGAACTACACGTTTACTCATCTGAACCGATCTCCTTGTGGTAATGTGGTGAGTCTTGCCAACCAGATATTCCTGAATCACTGCGATATTAACAAGTCAATTTATAATAGATCATACCATGGATGCGAATTGGACAAATGATGTATAACTTTCAGGTTCTAGTACATTGTTTTGAAAGAAATGCGAAACTTTGTGATTGGATTCTTATAAAACGTCCCACTCTAACGTCATATTCTTAGAAGCATATTAGACTTAATTTTGAAAGGATCATAAGAAAGCTTACATCTTATCGTAAATTTGCTTGCGTTCCAAACTCCTCTTTGCAGACTTGTTTTGTTTGATAAGAACTTTCTTTAAGCTATCATAGTTCAAATGCGTTCGATTAGTGATTAGCACTACCCTTCATCGAGTTAGTTCTTCTGTTGGGTCAATTAATGACTTAAACATTCAGAGAAGAAGCGAAATAAACTAATTGAAGGTCCCTAACCATGTTGAATACTAGGAAGGCAATGGGAGAATGAAACAATATCATCAAACTGGCCTCGAAGCTGCTAAGTGAATGTTCCATTCAAGGTAAAAAACTCAAACCCCACAGCCATGTCAACATCCGGTTGTAATTTATTTCCCGTTAACGTAGAAGAGAAAACCTTACGACAATGATAAACTTAAACTACATCATTATTTTAAAATATGATTCAAGCTCACTTTATTGAGTCGGCGAATTCTCTCTTCTAGGTTTATATTCCTCAACTTCCTCAAGAAGTCGACTTGATTTGTATGGAAAGACTGGAAGACAACAGCTTCAGTCCAAAGTGGTTGCAAGAGGTAGAAGAAAGGAAGATAGACTTCTGCGATTACTGCATCGAATTCCGTGGGTATAACGGGAATGGAGTGGAACATGAAACATGACCACAATTGAGCATGAATTGACCGAACTGCAGAGCTCGTCAATGAACTCCAATCATCCACCACAACGAGACAGAATGCGGAAATGCGAAGAATCTAAAAACTAAAACCAAGTTCAAATTGTATTCAACATTCATATGCAAAACTTATCTCATTCCTTCCAAACCAATTGAACGAAGAATTAACTAGCATATCATCAGGTACTGGTGGCATTGCAGTGACTTGAATGACTTTTAAGTGAGACAGTATTTCACTGGCAGGTTGATGGATATGCGTTTCTTAATCTGCAACTGCGCTTTAGTACTTATTTCAATGCACAATTGTGACTATTGTTGATGACGTTTCAATTTGCATGATTCCAACTAGCTGAGAGTTCTGACAGCAGTATTCCCTTCAATATGCAAAAATAGTATGCGGTGTAGATATTATCCGTTGTTCTTGTATTAGTACCTAGTCTTGACATGAAAGACATAACGTGTTATAAATTCTAAATTAGCATGAGATATTTCATGCCGATAACCACACTGTCTAATAGCGAGGAAACAAAAGCAATAACACCAATAGAATACTAGCTTGGAGAGTAATAGAGCTATTGCCTTATAGTAAGCGCATTCAATATGCAGACCAGCTAATATGAACACCGTTGGTACAGTGATGTGATAGCACAAATTGTTCACTTCAAGAGATTTAAAATTAAATCTAATGATTGAAGTGACTATTGGCATCACGCCCCTGCGGATCAGCAAGAAAGACCTCGCCATTGAGCTGATACTAAAAGTCTCGCCAGTTCTCCCAGTCATCAGGCACCAAAGTGAGGCCGACAGGGACCATACCCAAAGTCACAGCTAAGGTAAATTGGTCGAGACATCAACGAAGTCCTCAGCTCTATATCGTGTCATCAGGAATATCACTCGTGCCTCCCACGTAGTGGTAAGACTCCAAATGCATTTATCGCACACATTAATGAGCCCCATCCCCTAAGAAAATGTTTCGACCTCTTGTCATTATGCCAAAAAAAACTTAAGTCCCCCCCTCCCCCACACCCTCCCAACTACCATGTCTGGGCGCATTTATCAATTCTCCTTCTGACCTCAATTCATATCTTCACGCAGCCCTTGTCCAAGTGACTAAAAGTCACCACTTTATTTTCACACACACACACACACACACACACACACACACACACACGCGCACACACACACACACACACACACACACACACACATACACACACACACACACACACACACACACACACACACACACGCGCACGCACGCTGCTTTCCCTCTGTTCCAGTATCCCCCCCCCCGGCTCTCCCCTACTCAACCATATGTTAACTGTCGTAATTCAAACGGACTTTGTTCAACAATCAGGTCTTCGCGACCCACTTAACTTGGGACCGTGGCTTTCCACGGTTAGTTACCAGCCTTCCGTCTTAACTACTAAATTGATGTCCTCGGGTCTTGTTTACTCCAACAACACCTTCGAATGCCAACTCCCACTCATACAAAAACCGACATTCACATCAATTGTCCATTCAATAGCCTTTGATGTTAAGCCTCCAGTCCAAATGCTCTTAATAACACTATTGAAAATACAAATTAATGGTCAGATTTCTTCCTACAATAAATGTACTAGGAAGGAATTTTCGACTTTTAAATAAGATTATTCCATTGGTAATCCACTCAATATAAAAATGGAACAGGACGAGTAAAACGGGACATTCTATCCGAAATTCGCTTGAAGTTTCACAATCGTTCGAGCACTGCTTCCGTAATGATCCATCACCACCTTCGAACACGAACATCTAGTTCTGAAACATCCTTGGAGCTTAAAAGTTCAGAGGTCTTTATGGAGAGCTACTTTCCTTGTAAGAACCAAACACATATCCAACCCCATCATATCTTTGACAAGAACTGTAATTGACAGTATTTATATCGATTAGACTTAACACTGTGACTGAACTTAAGCATGATTCTTAATTTCATATTTTGCCATAAGGGGTGTGCGATAGACTTATCTCCACGTGGTGAACCCTGGACAACGTATACTCATACGGCAAAAAGTCTATAAATCGGTAGTTGACTTCTGACCTCAAACTACCATGGCCCGACTGTAATGTTGTGTCATATTCGACCACTTTAATAGCATTCATCTTTCGTTCTTCTCTAACATTGTGTCTGTCCCTTGTACATCTGCGAATCACTCTTCTGTTCCCCCCCCCCCCCCCTCATCTCCACTTTTTATGACTTTATCTATTCCTCCCCTCTGTGAAGCCCGAAGTCAACTGAATGGCTAATGATAACCGTCATAAAGCCTGTCATTTGATATAAGTATTTGTCATAATTCACCCATATTCGAGACCATTACTTCTCGGTGCCAATATTTGCATTTCCACTTAACTAAAACGACATAATTACCTTGTTGTCTGGGTGATCTCAAAACAAATTTTTCTATCCCAAACAGAGCAAACAGAGTACCATTCTTTTCCATTACTTTCCTCCTTACTTCCTTACTTTCCGAAGACCATGCCAATATAAGGCCAGTCTGTTTTGCTACTCATTTCTACACTTATAAGAATGAGTAACTTACTTCTCCAGCATTGAAACATGGTAGAAAGTGGGGCTTTATATCCATTGGAGGTATTCCATTGGGGAAACAGATGATATCATTGGCATTAGTTATTGAAATGCTAGCATCCTTAGAGGTTGAAAGACGTCTTACAATATCAGGAGTTCTGGTAGCAGTTCCATTTCCAATGTAACCTAAATCAGCTCCAAGGAGATGCTTCCGATTGTATGGATCCGAAAGAGTCAAATCGGATAGGAATTTTGGAGCGGGGACAATTAAAGTGGTAGGGTAAATGGGCCAAAAAGGAAAGACCAGTCCGTAAACTGCTGAGGCGAACTCGCCTCGATTCACAGCGAAATCAGGCGAAGCGACAATGATTTTCTTGGAAAGCGCAGAGGAAGTTTCCACAAAACTGAAACAGTAATCATCCCTTCTTTCGGAGAGGTATTGGGAAAGACTTTCGGGAGTCATCGCTAATCGCATTCGGCCTTGAGAACACATGGTAGTCAATCGCGGTAGTAGGCTATAAGCAGTTTCGAAGTGGGCTTGAAATTCTTCCTGAGTTGTACATAATTCCAAAGAATGTCGAATGAGGTAATTCCGAAGATCCATTTGGGCTTCATCTATCACATCAAAGGTGCTTCGACTGAGCCTCAAGGTCGCATCCAAATTGCTCCAACTTGAAGTTTTGAAATGCTGGAAGGAATAGAGAAAGATATTAAGTTATAAGGGCAGGTGCTAACCGCCTATTTTTTAAATAAAGCAGACGCCTAGGTTAGCAACGACTCATGGCCTTTTAGCATTGTTTTTAACTCCTATCCCGAATGTTATATTAATACGGTTTTACTCATCTCTTTAGTGCCTCATAACTCACATTTTCCGAAATCTGCGTTGTAAAAAACTAAGCAAAACCCTAAGCATATTTAGCACTGAAATAGTAAACCAAATTATTTCTTGAAAACTTTATAAAAAAGTCTTACCGAATTAATTCCATCTCGGTGGAGTGTAATTGCTGTATAAGGAATGTCTAAAACAAGAAAAATTTGCACATTTGTTCGATTTTCGGTCCAATGTTCAGACAAGGTGATTAAAGCAAGACTTACCTTCGTCCAACGTAGCTATCCGAATGCCCACTATGATGGATATTACGACAAGAGCGACTAGAAGTATCCGGTTGTGGTGCCACCTAAGCTAAAAAGGACATATCAATAAAAACAACCTCACCATAACTCATAATTTTTATAAAGCGTGATTTTGCCATAGGCATAGTTTAAATAAATATCTTATCGAAGCAAATCACATTTATGATAATGCTGAATAATTGTAAAATGATTGGCACTATAGTTTGTCAAAGCAGAAGGGACAACCAATCAGGTTATGGGAAATTACTTGCGGTTCCGAAGCCGTTCTCAAGGTTACTTGACTTCTTAAGAGTGTGCAAAAGGCGACTCCTCCAGGGTTAGAGCAAACGCCCGTGGGCGGCATGAGGGCAAAATGACTTTGTACGAAAATGTAGCCTTTGACTTACTGAGTGTACACGCGTACTGCCTTTGGCAAGCTAGCTACCTTTGCTATTGGTCGGTTCTTTTACTGCCTTTTCAAAGTAACCAATAAAGTCAGTGTTCCACTTTCGGAGAATCGTTTTGTGGCATAAAATCTCTATCGAAACTCAATTTTAAATTAAATTTGACTAAAGTATAAAGACAGATTTTGTTGTTTGGAGAAAAAAGTAAATGGCAACTAACTTACTTTACGTCTTATGAAATATCTACCACAGATGTTTTAGCATACTTTTGAAATACTGGATTTTAATATGCATGAAACTCACATTTTAAGAGAGCAACTCGTCAATTGAAAGCGGAATAAAGACATCATAGTTGCGATGGAATGCACAAAGACCACTGCACAGTTTCATAACTGATACTAGGTCATATTTGGCTTTTCGCCAGTCATTTCGACTCAACAGGTAAAAAGCCTATTTAACCATTAAGCCAAACAGATGAAACGCTCTTTTGAGTTCTAGTAAAATGCCTCCTAATGTGCCACTCATTGCAAGCACTCCAACAAAATAAACTGCATATCTCGAAAAAGACACACTAAGTTCCATATTTTGACAAAGCAAGACGGTTATTCATAGGCCTGATTAAACACGAATAGGTCAATCGTACGGTGTAAGGATTGTAAAGTGTTCTTTTAAAGTACCTGCGGTGATCTCTAGAACGGATGATCGTCCTCACGTTTGTTTAACGCAATTGAGGACTATCATATGAAAGAAATGAGGCTGTACTCTAGATCTAGGCTTTAGGACTAGACTCTAGTTCATCGCTTTGTCAATTTGGTAATTTGTCATTGAGATGGAGGGTGGGTGAGTAATTGTCAAACTATCTTCATGCATACCAGTAAGTTTCAAAATCGTTCTACCTAATAAGAAGAATACTACCTCACTAAATCCTAGTATTTCATATAGATCGGTTAACAAACAGCAAATGCATTTTAAAATTTTCCATCACACCATTATAACATGATAAGATTTTGATCAACTATTTAATGAAAGAAGGGGCTCAATTTACACTAATTCACGGTAATTACGAGAAGACAGTTGGGAGGATTAGCGAAAAAGCTAGTGTAAGGACTTCAACTTTATGGGCTTGGTGCACTCTCTTTTCAACATTATGGGCTTGGCGCACTAGCCCTCAGAAAATCAAAGTAACGAGTATTCACATGCATATAGCGTCTCTTCGTTTTTCTGAGGATATAGGTGTGTTTATGGCGCACTCCCCACAATTTATATGTCATTCGTCTGTGTGCTTTCACGTGCAGTAAGGTGAATCCTTGATTGATTTTCCAATAACCATTTGAGCACCTGAATATGTTATTGTTGAGTTGTGTCTACTTTGACTTTCTGAGGGATAGTGCACCAAGCCCATAAAGTTGAAGTCCTTCCACTAGCTTTTTCGCTAATCCTCCCAACTGTCTTCTCGTAATTACCGTGAATTAGTGTAAATTGAGCCCCTTCTTCATTAAATAGTTGATCAAAATCTTATCATGTTATAATGGTGTGATGGAAAATTTTAAAATGCATTTGCTTCTCCGAAAGTGGAACACTGACTTTATTGGTTACTTTGA